>BHFT01030290.1:0-46384 GCA_004320025.1 Laticauda laticaudata | reverse complement strand
ATACTGTACTGAACTCCATCTTCCCAACTGCACTGTGACATCAAACAAGATGGAAGAGACAGCTAGACAACATCTAACAAGCCACTTACAACAGGCACTTACAGATCATGGAAATTGCATTCCACGGCTTCCAAAATGTTTTTGATTTATGGCAGGAGGTTCTTCTTAAGCAACATATGAAAACAATAGAATATACAGTAGAATAGATTAACCATGTCAGACAAGTGGTGTCCAGTCTCTTCTTAAGAGTCTTCAGTGATGGAGCAGCCACAACTTCTGGTGGCAAGCTGTTCCACTGGTTAATTGACCTCACTGTTAGAAAGTTTCTCCTTAATTCCAGATTGCTTCTCTCCTTGCTTGGTTTCCATCCATAGAGTAGAGTAGAGTCAGTTAGTTTGCACCAGTTTGGGAAAACTGGTTGTTAACTTTCTGAGCAGTTTGGTGAGCTGGTTGTTGGAAGAAATCATTAGGGCAGAAAACCGGTTGTTAAACTATTTGAATCCCACCACTGGAGTAGAGTAGAGCAGAGCAGAGCAGAGCAGAGCAGAGCAGAGCAGAGCAGAAGAGAAGAGAAGAGAAGAGAAGAGAAGAGAAGAGAAGAGAAGAGAAGAGAAGAGAAGAGAACAACAGTATAGAACAGAATAAATAGAGTTGGAAGGGACCTTGGAGATCTTCTAGCCCAGCCCCCTGCTCAAGCAGGACAACCTATACTATTTCAGATAAGTGACTATCTAACCTCTTAAAAACCTCCAGTGATGGAGCACCCACAACTTCTGGTGGCAAGCAGTTCCACTGGTTAATGGTTCTCACTGTTCAGAAGTTTCTCCTTAATTCCAAGTTGCTTCTCTCCTTTATTAATTTCCATCCCTTGTCCTGCCTTCTGGTGCTTCGAAGAATAGGTTGACCCTTTTTTCTTCACAGCAGCCCCTCACATATTGCAACGCTGCCCTCATGTTACCCCTTATTCTTCTTTCCTTTAGTTTCTTGCCAAACCCCAATCCTACAACCGTTCTTCGTACGTTTCAGTCTCCAGGCCTTTGATCATCTTAGTTGCTGTTCTCTGAATATTTTCCCGCAAAGTCTGAACCTCTTTTTTTGTAGCATGGTGACCACAAAATTGGTTGCAGTGGACTCTTAGGAGTACTTAGCTCCTTGCAAAGATTTTTGCAGATTTGTATTCAGAACACATACCTAAACTGATGTTAGGAGATGTCAACATGACATTCTCTACCCTGCTTTGGCTTATCATAAAGCAACATGCCTGGATGTTGACACTGGAGGACGAAAGCTGTTCGTTTGTGGAAGCAAATAAAATAAAATAAAATCAGGGGCAGTGTAGAAGCTCCTTTTCTGAATAAACACCTTCTAGAGAAAGGCATAAGCTCTCGTGAGTTGCATCTGATGAAGTGATCCTTGGCTCAGGAAAACTTATGCTTTTTAATGAAATGTGTTAGCCGGAAAAAAAGGTGCTATCCGAGTCCCGATTTTATGCAGAGAGTAAAATATGTGCAGTAATTTCTACACAATGGTATGCTTGTTTTGGCATTGCATTTACCTCTTTTTGTGTGTAAGTGTGTTATTTTTCTTCCAAGGGAGCCAAAACAAAACCTGCGGTTTGCAACCAGAGAGGAAAATTTAGGCACTCTTTCCCCACCTTAATCAAGGAGTAAAGTCAATTCTGGAAATTGGCAAGATCTTTATTAAATGTGGGCCAGTTTTTCACTGGGTGTTTCAGTCAGAGGTGCTATTCAGCAGGTTCTGACCAGCTCTGGAGAACCGGTAGCGGAGCTTTTGAGTAGTTTGAAGAACTGGCAAATATCGAGATCAAGCGAGGTACTAATGCCATCTATAAAGCCTTAGTAAGACCACACCAAGAGTACTGCATTCAGTTTTGTTCACCACATTATAAAAAAGATAGGAACACTCTAGAAAAAGTACAGAAAAGAGCAACCAGGATGATGAGGGGACTGAAGATTAAAACATATGCAGAACAGTTGCAGGAACTGGGCCTAGCTAGTCTAGTGAAGAGAAGGACCAAGGGAGACATGATAGGGGTCTTTCAATATTTGAGGGGCTGCCCCAGAGAGGAGGAGGGGGGTCAAGCTATTTTCGAAAGCACCTGAAGGCCAGACAAGGAATAATGGATGGAAACTGATCAAGGAGAGATTCAACCTAGAAATAAGGAGGAATTTTCTGACAGGGAGAACAATCAACCCATGGAACAGAAGTTGCCTTCAGTAGTTGTGGGAGCTTTATCACTGGAGGCTTTCAAGAAGAGACTGGACTGCCATTTGTCAGAAAAAGTGTCGGGTCTCCCGCTTGGGTGGGGGTTGGACTAGATGACCTATAAGGTCCCTTCCAACTATGATTATCTCTTATCTGTTACCACCTCTGACTGGAAATTTTACAGCATCCTTCCCCTGCCACACCCACCAAGCCATGCCCACAGAACCGTTAGTAAAAATGTTTGAAACCCACCACTGGTTTCAATATTTGAAGGGCTGCCACAAAGAAGAGGAGGTCAAGCTATTCTCCAAAGTAACAGAAGGCAGGACAAGAAGCTACAGATAGAAACTAACCAAGGAGAGAAGCAACCTAGAACTATAAAAGAAACTTCCTAACAATGACAACAGTTAACCAGTGGAACTGCTTGCCACCAGAAGTTGTAAGTGCTCCATCAGTGGAAGTTTTTAAGAAGAGATTGGACAGCCATTTTGTCTGAAATGATGTAGGGTTTCTGCTTGAGCAGGGGGTTGGACTAGAAGATCTTCAAGGTCCCTTCCAACTCTGTTATTCTCTTATTAGTGCCTTGGAGTCCTTCGTTCTCTCTGAGCTGAGCTGTTTGGTAGCAAACATTTCATTGCCTGGCTAGATAACAACATCAGTGAAGAGAGAATGAAGAAGAAATTTCCTGACAGTTCGAGCATTTCATCCATGGAACGACTTGCCTCCAGAAGTTGGAGGTTTTCAAGAAGAGATTGGACCGCCATTTTCTCAAATGGTTTAGTGTCTCCTGTTTGAGCAGAAGGTTAGACTAGAAGACCTCCAAGGTCCCTTCCAACTCTGTTATTCTGTGATTTTGTCTTTAATTGTCAAATCTTTTACCGAAAGAGGGAACATGCTTTACAAAAGGAATGTGTGCTCTGCTTCCAGAGTAAACCAGGCCCATTAGATTAAATTTACGCAGACAACATCTTGCATAAATATCTGACATAAATATCCACGACTTCTCAGATCAGTCATCTGTCCCTAGGCCGGTGATTTCATCTTCATATCCCTTTAATCATGGCAAGGACATGCCTTGGGAATGGCTTTTTTTTTAAAAAAATACTCTGACCTCATGTTGTTGTCTTTGTCTCAAGCAGTTTTATGTCATCTTTGCTGGTTTAGAGCAAGTGAAGATTCTTGAGGTACTCTCTGACCTTGGTTGTATTCTTGCAGATATTTCATGACCGAACTAGGGACCATCACTAGTGCTAGAAGGGAGAGGGGTTTGTAGAGAGGAGGAGAAAGAAGAAGAGGAGGAAGAAGAAGAGGACAAGGAGGTGGTGGTGGAGGAGGACAAGCACTGTGGGGTCATTGGTGGTCTCTGAGCTTGGTTGTTTTCTTGTAGATGTTTCATGACTGAACGAGGGAACATCATCAGTGCTAGAAGGGAGAGGGGTTTCTAGAGAGGAGGAGGAGAAAGAAGAAGAAGAAGAAGAAGAAGAAGAAGAAGAAGAAGAAGAAGAAGANGAGGAGGAGGAGGAGGAGGAGGAGGAGGAGGAGGAGGAGGACTGTGGGGTCCTTGGTGGTCTCTGAGCTTGGCTGTTTTCTTGCAGATCATGACCAAATTAGGGAACATCATCAGTGCTAAAGGGAGTGTGGTTTGTGGAGAAAAGGAAGAGGAGGAGGATTGTGAGGTTCTTGGTGCTCTCTGAGTGTGGCCACACCCACACAGAATTTGAAATCCCACCCTGAGGACCATGCTATTCCTTTAATAACTCCAGTGTCAACTCGTAAAGCATTCCTGGCCTGCTTTCGAGTTGCCATAGACAGGAGAGGGGAAAACTGATGGAGCAACATGGCAGCCACAAACAGAAGAACATTCCACACATACCTTCTTCAAGACTGTATCCCAGGCTACCGGAGAGGTGTGATTTCTACAGCCCGGGAATTCTGTTGGAGAATGTGATTTATGACACACCCTGGGGGGAGGGGGGGAAACAGAGTTATAGGTGGGCTGTAAATTACATGAGGCAGAGCTGACTTCATTTGGGTATGTGCTGACATGTTGCTCCTAATAAATAACTGGGTTTCTTTTGAAACTTGGCTTGAGGCTCATGATTTAATTAGAGAATCCGTAACCCTGACATCCGGTGATTCACTCCAACCATGCAAGAAGAAAAGTTGTAAAATGGGACCAAAACTCACTCAGCCAATTCTTCAGCATAAAATTTTGGGCTAAATGTTTGGTCATAAATCCGGGACTGCCTGTCCTTCGGAAAGGACTGCCGAGGACAGACAAATCAGCTGAAATGTATGTTTTTTAAAACTCTGTGAGCTGCAGGAAATCTACAGTTTCTTCCCGCACAACTTTTTCTAATTACTGAAAGCTGAAAGCTTTTCTTTTCTTAGAAAAGAAAAACACAAAGAACTTGCCACATTTTTTTCCCTCCCCCTTTTCATCAGTACTTGAAGGTCACTTTGGACTTCATTTGATGATATTTTTTTTCTCGCTAAGCCATCCTGCTTTAAGGCTCTGCGTTGGCTTTGCCCAAGGGCAAACCTGGATCTATCCTTCCTGAATATTTTAGCATTTGTTTGGCTCTTGGGGAAAGCTGTTGTTTCAAACCCCTTTCGCTTGGGTTTAAAATCAGATTAAGGAATTGCATTCTGTGTGTGTGTGTGTGTGTGTGTTTCAGGCGATTCTCTTGCTATGTCAGCCCCTGCCTGGAGGCTTCACACAAAGGGTACATTGGGCAGAATTCAAGGTTGGAGGAAGGCTGAGCCATCCTCTTCTCCCCCTGAAATTGTGCATGAGTTAAATCATCGAATGGACAGATTGGAGGTGAGATTCAGCCGGTTCGGGCCAGTTCTGGAGAACTGATAGCAGAAATTTTGAGTCGTTTGGAGAACAGGAAAATCCCACCTCTGACTGGCCCTGCCCCCCTCTATTCTCTGCCTCCCATTGAGTCCCAGCTGATCAGCTGGGTCTTCTTCTTTGGTTGCCCTGCATAGGAGAATGGACTGGAAAGCAGGTTAGTGGGGTGGGGAGGGAATGGAAATTTGGCAGTATCCTTCCCCTGTCACGCCCACCAAGCCATGCCCACAGAACCAATAGTAAAATTTTTTGAATCCCACCACTAGGATAGATGCTTCTTGATTTCCATAGGTAGGAGACCTCCAACTGCCTTGTAGCTAATAACAGAGAGACTGTAGTAGGAAGGAAAGAGCAGAATCCACAAGCAGAGTTCACCCCTGTGTAGTTTTTCTTGACAAGGAATGACTTTGGACTCTGGAAGGGAATGGAAAGGATTATAGATTAACAAACTTGGAAGGGACCTTTTAGGTCATCTAGTCCATCCCCCCATCCAAGCAGGAGACCCTACACCATTTCTGACAAATGGCAGTCCAGTCTCTTCTTGAAAGTCTCAAGTGATGAAGCTCCCATAACTTCAGAAGACAACTTCTGTTCCATTGGTTGATTGTTCTCATTGTCAGAAAATGTATCCTTATTTCTAGGTTGAATTTCTCCTTGTTCAGTTTCCATCCATTATTCCTTGTCTGGCCTGTAGGTGCTTTGGAAAATAGATTGACCCCTTACTCCTCTCTGTGGCAGCCCCTCAAATATTGGAAGACCCCTACCCTGGTTCTTCTCTTCACCAGACTAGCCAGGCCCAGTTCCTGTAACCCTTCTTCATATGTTTTAGCCTCTAGTCCCCTCATCATCCTGGTTGCTCTTCTCTGCACTTTTTCTAGAGTCTCAACCTCTTTTTTATAGTGTGGTGACCAAAACTGGATGCAGGATTCTAGGTGTGGTCTTCCTAAGGCTTTATAGAGTAGTATTAGTGCTTCCCTTGATCTTGATTGTATCCCTCTGTTAATACAACTTAGGATTGCATTAGCTTTTTTGGCTGCTGCTGCACACTGCTGGCTCCTATTTAGCTAGTTGTCAACTAAGACTCCATGATCTCTCTGACCGTGACTGCTATTAAGGAATAGAATAGGATAGAATAGAATAGAATAGAAAATACAGAATGGAATGGAATCGAATTGAATCAAATGAAATAGAATAGAACAGAATTACAGAAATGAAAGGGACCAGTACCTGTCCTATATGCTACTCTCATTTCACCATTACTACATAAGTACTCAGGGTGCAGAGACCAATTCTCCACCTCCCTGGAATTTAAGTCTAGCTGCAACCGATAATATTGGCAGTTTTCTGCGCAGCAGTGCTTAAAATTTGCCAGGCAACACCTAGTGCCATAAACTACATGTAATGAGCATCAGTTCATCGTATTAGAGCACTCTGCAATTTGATGGATATGGTCTCGCAGATACAAATTTTTTACGTTCCCTTACACCTATCAAATCCTCCTCTCTCTTCTCTTAGATTGTTACAGACTTTTGTATGATGTTTTAAGTGGATATTTTTCACTGAGTGTTTTTATTTGTTCTGGTTCCTGGTCTATGAGTGTAAAAATAAATTGAATTGAATGCTTGATTTGTATCATGCTTTTTGTTTCAATGACTTCTTTGCAGTTCAAATATGGAGAGAGAGAGATAGAGATAGAGAGAGAGACTCTGATTTATCTGCTGTGCTTTTTAATTTGACTGCATCCCACCTTCCTTATGCTGGCCTACGTTCATCATTATATGCATAATTTTGTATTTATTTCCTAGCTTGATACTCGTGCTTTGCTACAGAACTATATGGTTGGGCTTAGTTTTTGGGAAGGAAAATAAGGGGGAAAAATTCTGCCTCTGCCTACCAGCATCCATCGGTATTCATCTGGCTAGCGTCCTGTCAATGTGTGAGAGAATGGAGGGCTGTTTGGAAAGTGAAACAGTATTTGCTGTGTGAGCAAGAAGGAGACAGCAAGGACCCTGGGCGCGACTCAGCTCAACTGTTCTATAATAAAGCTGGATGCTGCTGTGAAACTAAAAATGAAACTGAACCTCCTCTGCTTGTGCTTTGCATTTGGAAGAGATTTCTTTTCAGGTGGGAGGGGGAGTGGAACTCCTTAGTATCAGAGCCTGTTAATAATAATAATATAGGAAATACTAATGCTCCGATGGTCATTTCAAAAAATCCTTTCTTAGTGAGTCCCTACAAGCCAAGAGGAACATTCGGGCCAAATTTCAAGTTTGTAGGCTTTATGGTTCGGGAGATTTTGTGATGATGCATGAATGGTATTTCACTTTGATACAGAGAGATTATTCTATAAGGTGTACAGTGTATATTGGAGGTGGAGGCCCTTTGAGAGCTGTATGCAACGAAATTTCATTTTAAGGTATGCTGATTAGAAATAGAAATATAATTCTTTATTGGCCAAGTGTGATTGGACACACAAGGAATTTGTCTTGGTGCAAATGCTCTCAGTGTACTTAAAAGAAAAGATACGTTCATCAGAGTCAAGAATCATCAAGTACAACACTTAATGATAGTCACAGCGTACAATAATAGAGTAGAGTAGAGTAGAGTAGAGTAGAGTAGAGTAGAATAGAATAGAATAGAATAGAATAGAATAGAATAGAATAGAATAGAATTCTTTATTGGCCAAGTGTGGTTGGACCCACAAGGAATTTGTCTTGGTGCAAATATTCTCAGTGTCCATAAAAGAAAAGATACTTTCGTCAAGAATCATCAGATATAACACTTAATGATAGTCATCAGGTAAAATAAGCTATCAAATCATATTTGGAAACAGAATTAGTGTATATTCAAGTGACAATGAAGTTATTCTAAGTTCTATCACAAAGATTTGATTTGAATAAAAGCTACAAACCAGCAGCTCTAAAATACTACAGGTAATCCTTCACTTAGTACAGTTCATTTAGTGACTGTCTGTAGTTACAATGACACTGAAAAAAGCGACTTAGGGTCATGGTTTACACTTAATGGTCATTAAGTGATCAAAATTCAGATGCTTGGCAACTGACTCATGCTTACGATGGTTGCAAGCAAAGTCAATGGGAAAGTCAAACTCCAGGCTTAGATCTGGCCTGTGGGGCCACCACCCTGGTAAAAACAAAGGACTAGCCAGTGGTGCCCCTGGTTGCAAAAATGGGGCACAGGGGTGAGGGGGTTGCGTGTGGCCCCCTATGCCCCATTTTCAGCCTGGATGGCCTCCTGTAGCACTGTGCCAGCCAAAACTTAAAACAAAACAAAAGGAAATGTTTCTTCCTCTTTTGCATTTGAGCATGCAAGAAGGGGCAGGAAAGAAGAAAGGGAAAGACAAAGAAAAAAGAAGAAAAGATGGGAAGAGAGAAAGGAAGGACAAATAAGGAAAGAGGGGAAGGAAGAAGAAATGAGAAGGAAGAGAGAAGGAAAAAGAAGAAAAGGAAAGAAGGAAGGAAAACAGGGAAGGAGGGACGGAGGAAGAAAAGAGGGAGAGATAAGGAAGGAAGAAGAAATGAGAAGGAAGAGAAAGGGAAAAGGAAAGAAGGAAGGAAAACTGGGAAGGAGGGAGGAAGGAAGGAAGGAGGGAGAGATAAGGAAAGAAGGAAAAAGAACTTAGAATGAAGAGGGAAGGAAAAAGAAGAAAAAGAAAGAAGGAAGGAAAACAGGGCAGGAGGAAGGAAGGAAGGAGAGATAATGAATGAATGAATGAATGAATGAAGGAAGGAAGGAAGGAAGGAAGGAAGGAGATGATAATGAGAATGAGGGACCGTCTCAAGGAAGTCCTGCCTGAGCACGTGGCCACTACAGGTGTGTCCCCCCAACGTGAGTTCCTTGTCACGCCCACTGTGGCCACGTCCACCCCCAGCCCTCCGAAGTCGAACACAATCCTGATGCGGCCCTCAATGAAATCCTGATTTCTTGCTAATTTGTCTTTCCACATGCTAGATGTGCCAGACTCTGGACATTTCGTAGCCAACGAAGACCAATTATAAGAGCAATCTGAGTCCAACCTTGGTTGGTACCCAGAAGCGATGGAGAGGTTGATGAAGACAGCCAGATCCGATAAACCTCACTCCTTTGGATCACAGTGAGAATTGTTACACCTTTTCTGGTCAGTATTGGCTGGGATCCCAGCTGAAGATATCTCGTTTCCTTATTTCTGCTTCTCTTACAAGAACAATCTTGGCAAAAACTCCAAATATACGCTGATCATTCCAGATGGTCTCTAAGAGAACATCTCAAAACTTAGTTCGGTGTTTGTGGGTTTTTTTGTTTTTTTGTTTTGGTCTTGCTGAAGTAAGCAAAGAAGCAAGCAAGGGACAACTCAAGGTAAAAGATTTTCAGCAGTTTTTAAGGGTAGATTTATGTAGAAAAATTACCAGGTAAGAAAACCAAGTATAAACATTTTATTTAAACTGAAGGTTTTTTGCTGAATGACCAGTTCAACTTAAGATCCAGCTGAGCAAGGCAGAAGTCAGGGCCAGCACAAGAGAAAGCTCAACTTTAGAGTAGATCTTCTAAAAAAATAGTCCTTATTTACATTTTTTCTAAGGCTGCCCAACTTCACAATGACTCTACATCGCCTACAATATTAAGTCTTTCAAGAAGAGATTGGACTGCCATTTGTCAGAAATGGTGTAGGGTCTCCCGCTTGGGCGGTGGGCTGGACTAGATGACCTAAAAGGTCCCCTTCCAACTCTGATTATCTGTTAAATCTGTTAAAAAGTTCAGTAGAATAGAATATAAATTAGTATGCAATAGAAATAGAATGCAGAATAGAGCAGAATAGAATAGAATAGAGAATAGCATAGAACATAAATCAGAATAGAATAGAAATGGAATATAAATTAGAATAGAAATGGAATATAAATTAGAATAGAATATAAATAGAATGCAGAATAGAATAGGAGAATAGAATAGAATAGAGAATAGAATATAAATCAGAATAAAATAGAAACAGAATATAAATTAGAATATAAATAGAATGCAGAATATAATAATATAATATAATAATAGAATAGAATATATAATACAATATAATAGAATAATAGAATAGAATAACAGAGAGTTGGAAGGGACCTTGGAGGTCTTCTAGTCCAACCTTCTGCTCAGGCAGGAAACCCAATATCATTTCAGACAAATGGTTGTCCAATCCCTTCTTAAAAATTTTCAGTGTTAGAGCACCCACAACTTCTTTTGTTTTGTAAAAAAGTTTTTTATTTTATTTTTTACAACAAACATACAAAACAACAAATAAAAGCTTCTTTCGGTTATACAGTTTTAGTTTGGTACATGCATCTTGTGCCCTTTATCTATGATCTTTTCCTCTTAAACTTACGTTCATATTGTATAAATTAACTTTTCAAAGCATTCACAACGTCTGATGGCAAGCGGTTCCACTGATTAATTGTTCTCACTGTCATGAAATTTCTCCTTAGTTCTTGGTTGCTTCTCTCCTTGATCAGTTTCCATCCATTCTTCTGGAAGGTTCTAAAGTAGTTCTTTACCTACCATGATTTTCCACCATACACATAGGTAGTATTCAGCCGGTTCTGACGGGTTCTAGAGAACTGGTAGTGGACATTTTGAGTAGTTCTGGAGAACCGGCCAACCCCACCTCTTCTCTGCCTCCCATCGAGTCCCAGCTAATCAGCTGGGTCTCCTTTGGTTGCCCTGCACAGGAGAACGGAGCTGGAAAGCAGGTTAGTGAGGTGGGGAGGGAATGGAGATTTTGCTGTATCCTTCCTTTGCCGCGCCCACCAAGCCATGCCCATCAAGCCATGCCCACAGAACTGGCAGTAATTTTTTTTGAATCTTACCACTGACGTCTTGAAAGTTCCTTACATTTTTCTAAAAGCGTTCAAAGATCTTTCCCCCCGCCCTAAAAAATGGAATTTTTAAATTTGATCTTAGAAAAATGATAAGGATTTTATTTAGTTTTTAATTTACTGGATTTATTGGAAGGTTATTGAAACTCCATTGCATTTAACCTGTCCACTGTAGGGTTTCCTGCATTTTGGGTGATTATGGAAGATGTTCAGAAGTTTTTTGGGGCCTTGATGTTGTACAGATAATCCTTAACTTATAACGATTCATTTAGTGACTGTTCAAAGTTACAAGGGCAGAGAAAAATGTCCCTTAGTTAGAACTATGTCTCACATTTATGACCATTATAGTTGTTCTGACCCAAACCTGGTTCCACAAGAGTAAACACAAAACAAAGGTACCAGCACAACCTTTAGCTCTGACAAGGAAGAGCCTTGACAAGTTTTTGCAAGGCTGCCAAGAACAACAGATAAAGTTCCTAAACAATTAAATCAAAGAGTCTCCAAACACTAAGCAAGATATTTCTAACGTCCACCAGGCTCAAGTATCAAACTTCTTTGCCTTCTGCAAAGAGCTGAAGTTTCTCAGCTGGCTTTTATCTCTTAAGGGAGGGGCCATCACTTTGCAGCCTTACTCTCGAGTCGCCCGTGCTGCTGCAGCTGCTCTTTCCTTCAAGCAGCCCTGTGCACATACACACTGGGCGCAAGCTTCTCAGGAAGCTCATCATCAGTGCTGCCAGCCTCCACACTCTCTGAAGGCAGCACTCCACTCCCTGATGGTCCTGGTCCCATCCCTGCATCACATGACGATGACTCACATCATCTGAGTCCTCACTCTCCGAAACCTCAGCCATCCACACCTGCTGCCTGTGAACTACAACACGAGTATCCCCATGCTCATGAGATCAAAATCTCATGATGCTTGGCAGCTGACTCACGTTTATGACAGTTGCAGAGTCCCAGGGTCACGTGATCTCCTTTTGTGACCTTCTGACAAGTGAAGTCCAGGGGTAAGACAGATTCATTTAACAACCATGTGACTAAGTTAACAACTGCAGTGATTCACTTCACAATGATGGCAAGCATAGACATAAAAGGGGTGTGTGTGTGAAACTCCCTTAATAAAGGTTTCACTTAACAACTGAGATTTTGGGCTCAGACCAGATCGTAAGTTGAGGCCTACCTGAATATCATTTCCAACCAATGAGTGTCTGAAGGAAAACAGATGTTCTGACTCAGGCTTTGTCAATCGTAATTAATCACAAACTTGTTTTAAAAGCAGAACTTATTTTATTGCAACACTGGGAATTACTTTCATTCCTAGCCAGAGCTAATCTTAAACAGTTCCCCAAGATCAGCACACACCTTTCAGTTTTGTGGAATGCTGTCAAAAACAGAAGTATCCAATTAACTATAAAAGAAACCAACCAAAGTACAAGAAAAAAACTAACCAAAATATGGAGAACTTTAAAGATGACTTGGAACCGATCAAACTACTTTGCTTCCTGCAAAGGTTTCATCATTTAGGTTTGACTTTTATCCCTTATGGGAGCGGCAATTGCCTTACTCCCGAGTCACCCCTTTTGTTTCAGCTGCTCTTGCCTTCTAGCAGCTCTGCGCTCACACGCACTGGGAACAGGCTCCCCTGGATCCTCTGCCTTGCTGCTGCCAGACTCCAGAGGCTTCAGAGGCATCACCCCACTCCCAGATGGTCCTGGCCCCATCTCTGCATTGGACACAGGGCCCTTGTCTGAGTCCTCCCCAGACTGATCCCCTTTCTTCCCCATTGTACGATTCCACTGCTGTCGGCACAGGCTGCCGGCAAACCACAACACACCTCTTCTTGCAGTCAGGACATTTCTCTTCCTATCTTGCCTCTGTTTACTTTCTTGTAGTTTTTCAACCCATCAGCTCTTTTGCATGTTTTTACATTTTCAGCTTAATTGATAGGTTCTCAGCACTGAGCAAAACAAAGATTTGCTTAATTGGAAGATTGGGTCTCTCATTTGTGTTCCCCGAGATAAAAATGGAATGATTCCGGGGACGCGAGTCAAAATAAACCATTCCAAAATCTTAGGGCTTTGAAAACTTGGGTTTTAATTCCGTGTAAATATAGATTTACCTGGAGCGAGATCGTAGGTGCCATATTTTTAATTGGTAAATCATACCCAGAGCCGCTTAGAGAGCGAGATGGGTGGTGTCTAAATTGGAGAAATAAATAAGCAAGCAAGCAAATAAATAAATAAATAGAGCTGGAAGGGACCGAAGACATCATTATCTCCAAATTTCTTCATGCTGCAAGAAATCAATCCTTTTTACTCTGAGAGATGCTGCTAAAGACTTGTGATTTGAATGGGGGTGCATGTTGTAGCCCTGACACCATGATAGATGACTGTCCAACATCTGTTTGAAAAATGTGGGAAGAAACCACTCTGTGAAAACATTTATTCCACACATTGACAGCTCTTTCTGCCAAGGAGTTGTTCCTTGTGTCAAATCTGTATCTTCCATCTTTGAAATTTCGTCCCATTAGTTCTAGTCTTACCCTCTGGAGCAAGTGGAAAGAAATTCCAACTCTCCACAATGTGACAGCCCTTTCAAAGGATTGAAGGCAGCTGTCATGTCCCCTCCCAACTTTTTGAAAGCTCAACATGTCTAGGTCTATAAAGGAGAATATTTGTAACTCAGGGTTTGAAATGAGGAGCCCTGGGTGCTCTCTGAGCTTGGTTGTTTTCTTGTAGACGTTTCGTTACCAAACTTGGTAATACCATCAGTGCTAGAAAGAAGTAGGGTTTGTAAAAAAAAAGAGAAAAGAAGAGGAGGAGGAGGAGGAGGATTAGGGGATCATTGGTGCTCTATAAGTTTGTTGTTTTCTTGCAGACATTTCATTACCCAAACTAGGTAACATCATCAGCACTAGAAGGGTGTGGGTTTTGTGGAGAAGGAGTAAGGAGTGAGGAGAGAGGAGGAGGAGGAAGGAAGGAGAAGGGGGAGACAGGGAGGATAAGGGGATCTAGGAATAAGGAGTAAGGAGAGAGGAGGAAGATACTTATGGGGCCTTTTAGAGTTCTATGAACTTGGTTTGTTTCTTGCAGCCATTTCATTATCCAACGAATGATCACATTAAGGGCCTGTCACATAGGCCGATGGAAGCAAAAAGTATGTAAAAAGGACACAGCAGACGAGAAAATCTTCCATCCATTGTTATCCGCTCTCAAAAGTGCCCCAAATTTGCATAAAGAGAGCGGACAACAACGGAAAGGAACAGACGGGGAGAGGACGTAGCCAGGATGTAAAATGGATGCTCCATGGAAGCCTAGCGGATGGAAGAGGATGGAAGCGGATGGCACATCTACAGGGCTTCCGGGGGAGCACAGTGAAGCAGACGCGCAGCGGAAGGAGTTGGATGCAGAGCGGATGGCCTAGCGGATGCCTAGCGGATGCAAAAGCGTTCACTGCACGATGCGGAGAGGATGCATTGCGTCAGCCCCGCAGATATAAAGGGAAGCAGCTCACAAGCAGGTCACTATTCAGAGGAAAGACCTGCTGCCAGACACAGCTCCAGCCAGCTAACAACCATGGGGAAGAAGAGGAAGCCTGTGCCATCTGCTGCCAGCCCTGGCAAGAAGGACAGGGCCACCATCCCACCCCCTGGCGCTGACTCTGCTTCTGCTGGGGCTTCTGCTGGCGCTGCTCCTGGTGCTGGTGCTTCTGCTGGTGTTTACTCTGCTGACGCTGCTTCTGGTGCTGGTGCTTCTGCTGGTGCTTAACTCTGCTGGTGCTGCTCCTGGTCCTGCTGGTGCTGCTGGTGCTGCTTTTGCTGCTGCTGTTGTTGTTGCGCTGCTGCTGCTGCTGCTGGTGGTGTTGGTGGGAGCAGCCCCTAGAACCTCAAAGCCCCTCTGATGAGGGCCCAGAAGGCCCTGCCAGAGGGAGGAAGAGGCATACGTGAGATAGGGAGAGGAGGCAGTACTCCATCAAGAGGAACATGAGGATGAGGTGCTCAAATGGCTGAGGGAGAACGAGTACCAATGGCGGAAGGGACACAGGCTCTATCGAGACACCAAGAGGAAGTAAGCGGCTTGTGGAGAAAGAAGGCGGAGAGCCTGGGCTACACTTCGGAGGTCCTCCTTGGGTGGTGGAAGCACATGGCACACCTGGTACAGGAAGCTGCACCCTCAAGAAGTCTGGCCAGGGCCCGCGGTCAAGCTCACCGACCGGAAGACCTATGCGATGGCCAAATGCAGCTTCTTGGAGGGTGAGGTCTGCCACCGAGGAGCAGCCCCTCTCACAACCCTCTCTCTCAGGCAGCCCACAGAGAGCCAGTCCTCTTCTGGCCAAGAGTCAGCTCCTGTGTCCAGGCAGGTATCTGTGGAGCGTGCCACGATGGAGACCACCCTGACAGCTGCACTCCCCGTGGCGGAGCATGTGGAGGACCCCTGACGCAGTGGGAGCAAGGAGAAGGACACTTGACACCAGAGACCAACCCACACCACCACCCAGCTCCACCTCCACAGAAAGCAGGCAGAGAGGCAAACCGGAGGGGGCAGAGCCAACACTGTCCTGCTGGAGATCAGGGACACCATCAAAAGCAGCGTAGATCTCCTCTCTCAGCTGGTACACACCGACATTCCATCTCAAACCGCAAGCCCTTCCTCACCTACGTCAACCAGACCCCTCATGGACATGTCCGAATCACAGTACCAGGTGATAAAGGAGAGGATCACAGGTCTTCTGCACAACACTCCAGGCCCAACTGAACTGCTCCCACCCAGTCCAGGTCTGCTCCTCCACCCCAGGTGATGTCACAGCCCTTCGCAAGGCTTTCCACACGCCCTCACCTACCAAGGCTACGGCAGCACAGGCAGCCCTTCCCAGTCCAGGCACAGGTTCATTGAATGCCACCGATGCCACCAATGCCACTAATGGCCACCGATGCCACCGATGCACTGATGCACCGACGCCACAGATGCCACCGACGCCTCACCTCGCTCAGCTGCAGACCAGACAGCTCCACTACACTCCTCCTTCCTCCACCCCACAGCCAAGCCCGGCCTCAGAACATCTGTCATTGGTCTTGGGACTGACACCCCATGTCATGGAGGAAGGGGCTCTCAACATCACAGGACTAAGCCAGCTCTCTGAGAGCTTCCTCCACACACCATCCCCTGTTGTCCTCTCGGGGCCAGGCACCCCAATGGCGCCTTAGACCAGCATTCCAGCAGCAGCCACCTCCACAGCACCTAGACCCTTCACCCCTGAGACTATGGGCACGCCTCAGAGTGACTGAGAAGAGTGCCAGAGAACTGGGTGTGCTACCTGTTGACTTTATCTTTGCTTGGGACACTTTACTTGGGTCATTTTTGCTTTTACAGTTTGTTATTAATAAAGTTTATCTTGCTTCACACACTTGGTTCAGTTTCTTTTAGTCAATATGGAAACTTTTAGAAATGGTTTAAGCCTTTGCATGCTTGTGGGATGGGTAAGGATAGCAATGGGATGGGCAGGGATACCTGTGGAATGGGTAATAGCTGTGGGATGCGTTAGGATAGCAGTGGATGGCAGGGATACCTGTGGGATGGGTAATACCTGTGGGATGGGATAATAGCTTGTGGGATAGATAAACCTCCGTGCAAGCATAGTGGGACTGTATGGTCCACCCTCCCAGGTGCCACACCTATGGCCCTTTATTATCAATAACAATGTAATCATTGATCAACACATTTCAACATAAACACTACTCTTTATTAAATGCCCTGTTCATTGTAGCCCCACTCAACATACAGGCACAATCTATCAGTGTGATGAGACAGCTGAAGGAAGCATCCATTAAGCATCTACCATCCTGTCTTGCCACTCCACTGCTCCAGCTGGGGAGTTGACCAGTGTTTCAGGAGGTTGCGTTGCTTCTTCCCTTCACGTGAGGCTCTCTGTTGGGGCCTTGCACATCAACAGTATCTATCAGGCCTCATTCACCAGGCTCCATGTCCCATTGCCTTGTTTGGTGGTCCACAAGCCTGTTTCTGCAACACTGGGTAGTGGGTGCGCATGAGATTGTGCAGGATGCAGCAAGCTTCCCACGATGTTCTTCACGGTCTCTGGGCGATGCTGCATGGTGGTGAGAAGTACCTGGAACCTGTTGGCCAGGATGCCAAAGGCGTTCTCACCACCCGCCTTGCCCTGGACAGCCTGTAGTTGAAGATCCTCTCTTCACGGGTGAGGCATCTGGAAGTGTAGGGCTTCATGAGGTAGGTTGTGAGGGAGAAGGCGTCATCCCCCATGATGAAGTAGGGCACATCTTGTGTGTCGTTGGTCAGGGGGTCTGGATCTGGAAAGCCCATGATGAGGTTGCGTTCCAGCCCTCCTTGAGGTGACTGGGTGTTGTATACATGGGCATCTGAAGCTGACGCCGTTGCTTGAAGCATCGATGTACATGAACTTGTAGTCAGCATCAACCATGGCGAAGAGGATGATGCTGAAGAAGCCCTTGTAGTTGAAATAAGTGGACCTGAGTTGGCTGGAGCTTTGCAGGCCATGTGCTTCCCATCTATGGCTCCAACGATGTGGGGAAAGTTCCACTTCTGAAACCACTGTTCTGCAAACTTTCTTCCATCCTTCTTCAGTGGAGGGGCACTGGAGGAGCTCCTCCAGGTATTCTTTGATGATGGTCCTGCACCACTTCTCTGACCACTATGCTGATGGTGTTGGGGGGCACCCTCCAGGCGTACTGCATGCTCCTGTACGTGGTCCTGGAGGCCAGGTGGCAGCAGAGTCAGTTGCCACCTTGAGCCCAGCGTCCAGGCTGGACTGGAAGTTGGTGTTTGCCCTTGGTCAACCTGGGTCTCAGCCACTCCACAACTTCGTCAAACATGGCTGGCAGCTTCCTCATGAAGTTCTGGAATGCACGAGAGTCTGTTCCTCAGCTCCACCATCAGCTTTGTTATTCAGTCCATACTCGGCTCTTCTCGCGATCCATCTTCGGACCCAGACACTTCTTGGACGCCTCCTTTTCTTCCCGTAGAACAGGTGAAAGAACCTGTAGAGGGCTTCGCACTGTTGTAGAACGATGGTGGCTACAAAAGGAGTGTGCGACAATCTATGGTGGAGATGACTGGATGCTGTGGAAGAGCAAGAGCAAGAGCAAGGCTGAAGAGGTCTGCACTCAGGGCTGCTGGACTGAAAGTGAGATCCAGGTGATTTCCCCCTTTTTATAGGAAATATAGGTTTTCCGCTAGGTGTCCTTTTGCATCCTCTAGACATCCTGCAGACATCCTAAATATCCGAGATACGTCCCCTATATGAACGTTTTTTCCATTTTAATGCTTTGTATGTGAGCTGCATCCGCTTTCATCCTTTCTACGTCCGTGCTGCTAACTCTGCATTCTGCATCCGTTTTGCTTCCTCCCTGTGTCCGTTTTCTGCTGGAGCGGATGCGAGTTGCGTGGATGCACAGCGGATGCCTAGCAGATATAGCGGATGCGTAACAGATGACGACAGACGTATAACGGATGTTCCCCTTATGCGTAGCGGATGTATAACGGACGCGTTGCGGGAAGCAAAGAAGTTTTTGCACTCAAGTCTTATGGACGTTGGAGTATCTTGATTGGTGTTCGGAGACATTTGGAGACTTGATTGTTGTTGAAATATTTCTTGGCAACTTTAGGTAGTGTTCTTGGCAGTCTTGTACCACTTTGGCAAGGCTCATTCTTATCAGAGACAACTAGTTTGTAACAGCCTTTTAAGGCCCTGTCCCACTGCACTTACGGATGCAAAGAGGATGTAAAATGTTAAGAAAAGCTTGCCATCCGTTGGAAAACGCTATGCATCCATTGTGTACTCATTGCATATGTGTTGCATACGCTCTATCCATCGAGCATCCATCCACTGTGATTTCATCCACGCAAGAAGTTTTGAGCTGCACAAAACTTTGTGAACGCATGAACTTTCCACCGTGTATGATGGAAATCCATGACGTACGAGCAACAAACGTTCTATGTCTGTTTATCATCTGTTAAACATCCGCTGTATCCTCTCTGCATCCTCTGGGCATCCTCACAACTCATATCCGCTGCAGCTGAAAACGGAAAGAGGGAGGAAAGAAAAGGTACACGGAACGTCTACACAGCGTTAGGAGCACGGAAATAGAAAGGATGCGCAGTGAACGGTTTGCATCCAATATACATCCATGCGGCATCCCTTTTCTTTCCTTTAGGCATACATGATGCATCCACTTCATCTGCTATGCGTCCGCTTCGCAATTCTCCCCCGGAACCCCTTCAGAGGTGTCATCCGCTTCCATCCGCTTTCATCCGCTAGGCTTCCTATGAACATCCGTTTAACATCCCCGCTACATACTACCCACGTCCGTTCTTTTCCATTCTGTTTATGCAAATTTTCACCACTTTTTGGAGCGGATGACAATGTATGGAGCCACCCCTGAAATTTTGCTCATCCACTATGTCCTTTATGCATACGTTTTGCATCCGTCGGCCAGTGGGACCGGGCCTTTAACCGGGAAGGAATAAAATTTGTAAAGAATCATTAAAAGGTTTTGCTGTTATCTTTGTTTTGTGTTTGTTTCTTTGGAACAAGGTTTGGGTCAGAACACCTCCAAGGTTCCTTCCAACTGTCATTCTGTTTATCTCAGAAGACGCCACTATATGAACTTTTAAAAGGGACAGGAAGAACATCCCTTTCCCCCCACATTTGCATATGAAGGAGACTCCGTGGATGGTTTGGAGTGGCACTCAGCTCATGTAGGCTTACGCGGAATTGCGTTATTTAAGACGCCCCCCCCCTCGAAGAATGTAAAGATTAATGAGTTGCTCCAAGGTGCAGATTTGGAAATGCCATATGGGGAAATGGATGCCTGGGGAGTAGGCCATTTTGAAGGCCTCTGCATTCACAGCTTGCTTCTCACCCTCTGCCTGAATTGTTCTCAGGCCTTTAGCCTGCCTGCCTCTTCCAGTTTGCGTTGCTTTCATGCTAAATTGCTTTTTTTTTTTTTTTAACTCGGCAGCAGAGAGAGAAATTTTCTCATTGCGAGGCGCCCTGGGTTTTTGCCGTGCCAGTAATGAATAATCAGAAATGACAACTCAGCACCTTCAAGAGTTAACCACTGGATTGCCTGAAAATGCAACAAGAAAGGAAACAGGTTGCAAGGGCTGAGGTTTCAAAGCCGAGGAATTAATACTTGTGTACAATTGCATTCATCGTGGCAGGAGAAAAAAACCACGCTTCTCTTTGGAGTCATGTACTCCAATACATTGTGTCTCTTGCTCAAGTTGACACGCCATGACTTCCTGAGGTTGGAAAATCCACGAGAAAAGTCCTCTACTCCTCAGCTCACAAATAGAATACCTTAGGCCACCAGGCTTGAAATTTTGGATCTGGACAACTTAGAACTATGCCACCTATGGTCTGACCTAAGTTTGATACACAAAATTGTCTGCTACAATGTCCTACCTGTCAATGACTTCAGCTTCAACCACAATAATACACGGGCAAACAATTGATACAAACTCAAAGTAAATCGCTCCAAACACGATTGCAGAAAATACAACTTCCATAACAAGAGTGGTCAATGCCTGGAACTCACTACCTGACTCTGTTGTCACATCCTCAAAACCCCAAAACTTTAACCTCAAACGGTCTACTGTGGACCTCACTCCATTCCTCAGAGGTCTGAAAGGGGGCGTGCATAAGCACACCAGCGTGCCCACCAGAGATGGTATTCAGCAGGTTCTGACCAGTTCTGAAGAATTGGTAGCGGAAATTATGAGTAGTTCAGAGAGCTGGCAAATACTATCTCTAGCTGTCCCTGTGCTCACCTATTCTCTGCCTCCTGAGTCCCAGCTGATTGGCTGGGTCTCCTTTGGTTGACCTGCACAGGAGAACGGAGCTAGAAAGCAGGTTAATGGGGTGGGAGGGAATGGGGATTTTGCAGTAACTTTCTCCTGACATGCCCACAAGCCACACCCACCAAGCCACGCCCACAGAACTGGTAGTAATTTTCTTTGAATTCCACCACTGGTGCCCACCGTCCCTGTCCTACCGTCCCCATTTATTCGTACTCGTTTACTATGTATATACTCGTACCTGCTTATACTTATATATTTATATGTTATGTTCATACTTATACTTGTTTTCTCATTCATGCTTGACAAACTAAACTAAATAAATAATATAAAAAAAATAAATAAAAAGCACATCGCTCGAACACTTTTTGTCGGCTGGAAATGACAACAGAGCCAGGAAACACAGTGTTCAATCATAATCTATCATTTGCCTTGTTTACTTATTCATGCCACAAGCATCACAATTAAAACAAGGTAAATTTACAGGACGTGACATTTAAAATATAATGTACAGACAGTCCTTGACTTGTTTGTTAAGTTACAGCGGCACTGAAAAACAGTGACTCATGACCATTTTTCACAGTTATGGCCCTTGCCACATCCTCATGATCACATGATCGAAATTCAGGTGTTTGGCAACTTGATTCATAGTTATGACTGTTACTATGTCCCGAGGACACGTGATTCCCTTTGGCGACCTTCCCACAAGCAAATTCAAAGTGGGGGAAGCCAAATTCACACCACCACTGGATTATGAATTGATCCACTGCACCAATTTGCTTAACAATGATATAAATATATGAGCTTAAAGACCTGATATAAGTAGTGGAGGAGGTTCGTGTTGTGGCCCACCAGTGGCCAGCAGAGCTAGTGGCAGACTCAGAGAGTGAGGAGGTTGGGGAGGAACATGGGCCAGTCCCGGAGTCTGGGGAAGGCTCTGACAAGGGCTCTGCATCGGAGGCAGAAATGGGACCAGGGCTGTCCAACAGTTATTGGCTGCCTTTGTAGTTAGACATCAGTGAGGCAGAAGAGCAGCTGGAGCCTGTTCCCAGTGTGCACATGCACAGAGCTGCCAGATGAAGGGAACAGTTAAGGAACAAGGGTCTACTCAGGAGTAAAGCCACAGGTGGATGGTAAATGCCCCCCCCCATTAGGAAATAAAGAGGAGCAAAAGGGGAGTGGGGTTTTGCAGGAGACAATTAGTTCAATTCATTAGAGTGAAGATTTGTTCCTGACTCCTGGACAAGTATTGTCTGTGACAGCATGGTGTTTGGAAGATATTGGCCTGGCAACTCTCCAAGCCTGATAAAGATCTGTAGTTGTGAAATCTTATGAATGACTGTTGGCTGGGATAGTGCTGGAAAGTGAATGAGAGGAATTCCCTTTAACCTAAATAAAAAGGGTTTTATCAAGACGAGGAGTTGGCTTCATGCTTTTTGGAAGCCTAGGTCAGAACAGGTTGGCTTCCATCCATTGCTTCTTCTCCTGCCTTCTGGTGCTTTGGAAAACAAGTTGACCCTTCCTCCTTGTGGCAGCCCCTCAAATGCTGGAAAATTGCTGTCATACTATGGCAGGGGTGGGATTCAAAAATCCCAACAACCAGTTCGCTGCCCAGTTGCTGGGTGGGCGTGGCCATGGTCCACCGGTACTTCCAGGAGGGCCATTTTTCACCTTCCCAAGAGTCCAGAGGCTTCTCTTAGGCCCCTGGGAGGGCAAAAATGTCCTCCTCGGGCTCTGGAGGCCCTCTGGAAGTCAGAAACAGGTCTGTTTCCTGACTTCTGGTACTTCAGAAGGCCTGTTTTCCCCCCTTCCAGAGCCTTTGAATGGACCCTGCACTTACTTGCATTGGAAATAGGATGTGTGGAGATTCCTGAGAGGAGAGGGGAGGGGAGGGGTGGGTGGGGCCAGCTGGTGGGTTCAAATACTGGTTCAAAGGTGAACCAGATGCAAATTTAACATCCGGTTTACCCAAACCAGTCCGAACTGGTAGAATCCATCCCTGTGATAGGGGCATGTGATGACCCGGGAAGCAGCACACAAGTAATAACTTTCCCAAATGTAAATAACTTTCCTTTAATGCTTCCAACTTGGCCCCACTGTTCAGTTGTTCGCAGTTGGGGATTAAACTCTTTCCAAAATAGTCTCCAAAAGAAAGAAATACAGTCCAAACTCAAAGAACAGATAACGGAGAAATTAAAAAAACAAAACAAACTGCACTGAAAGAATTTTCATGACAGACCAGAATAATTAATTACAAACTTCAACAAGATAACAAGGCACAGTCCGTTGGAAGAACGCCAACCAAGATCAACCTCAGCCAGAAATAAACACACTTTGCTTCTAGCAATGCTGTGTTTTAAACATCCCTCCTATATACTATTCCCCCCAGCTGCATCCAATGAAGGGGTCATGGCCACTTCCTCTCCTGTAAGCCATGACAGTTTCCTGACAGTTTCCTTCTCCATTCCTTCCTGTGTGACCTAGGAGGAAGAGGGGATGGGCCTGGTTCTTTCTTTGACTGCCCAGCTGGCCTCTTCCCCAGCCTCCTCTACAACCTCAGGAGCCACACTTCCACTCCCTGTCGGCTGTTCCTCCTCTCCCTTGGAATCAATTTCCAACAGGGGCATGACAGGGCATTTGTAATTGCTACAACCTCAGTTGCTGAAGGCTTCTCTCCGAAGCCTTCTGCCATTCCTTGGTTCCTTTGCATTTCAATCTAGAAAATGCCCACTTGGTCAGTTATGTTTTCCAATCTCAGGACCCTTGGACATTTCAGCATTTCCTCATCATTTTTCAAGTCTTTTCCTGTGGTCCTTACCGCCCCCCTGTTTAGGTCAATGGAGCTTGGATATTCTTATATTTTGGATTCAGCACACCAAAACACTTAAGCATTTTAATAGAGAGTTTATCTCATATCTGTTTTCATTGGATGTGGGGACGTAATATGTGCCTCTTGGTGCATTACTCTGTTTTTATAGAAGCTGTTACCACCCAGCCCTGAATTCCTGGAGCTTTGGTAGGTTGTAAATCATCATGGCTCACCATCCCAATAAAAGGTTAATGGCAATACACAAGCTGCATAAATAAATACTTGGAGAGACTTAAATTTGAATGGTTTTTCTCATCGTTCCCACTTCCCTTGCAAACACATTGACTTGGCAATAAGTTCTGCTGTGGGAAATTTATACCATTTTTGATCTACTGAGATAGAATGGAATGGAATAGAGTAGAAATTAGAAAAGAAATTAGAAGAGAATAGAATATATAGGAAGAGAATAGAAATTAAAATAGAAGAGAAGAGACATTAGAATAGAATAGAATGGAATGGAATATAATAGAAATTAGAATAGAATGGAATGAAATGAAATGAAATAGAATAGAATAGAAATTAGAATAGAATAGAATAGGAGTTGGAAGGGACCTTGGAGGTCTTCTAGTCCAACCCCCTGCTTGGGTAGGAAATCCTACACCATTACAGAGAAGTTGTTGTCTAGTCCCTTCTCAAAAACTTCTAGTGATGGAGCACCCACAACTTCTGAAGGCAAGTTGTTCCACTGATTAATTGTTTTCACTGTCAGGAAATTTTTCCTTAATTCTAGGATGGATCTCTCCTTGGTTAGTTTCCATCTGTTGCTTCTTGTCCTGCCTTCAGGTGTTTTGGAGAATAACTTGACCCCCTCTTGTGGCAGCCCCTCAAATACTGGAAGGCTGTCATGTCACCTTCTTCTCACTAAACTAGAACTACATGCAGAGTCAATGGGCAATTGTTGTTTACTCATCTCTTGGAACACAATATGCTTGTTTGTGTTGAGACTTACACTGGTCACCAGTTTCCTTCCAGAGACAACTGAAGAATTAATGGGCTGGTTTCACCCTTTACTAATCTAAATAACTTAGGTTAACTATGCATTTGTAGGATTGCTTTGTCCAGAAGAAAACTGACCATTTTAAGTCTGTACCAGAGACATGTATGCCCTACTCTGGATTTAAATGTTTTGAGGTGAATTTGACCATCAGGTAGAGAGAAGATTTTTTAGTGACCATGAACTCTCAATTAAGACAATAAGACTTGCAAATTGGCTATCAAATTAAAAAACATTGTTATCCATCTGGCTTCCTGAGGTATTTATTATTTATTTAGGAAATGTATATATGGCTTCCCATCCAAGGAACAAACTCAAGGATGCTAGTCACAAGAAACAGAAATGACACTATGGAACTAGTGTAAACCAAACAGAAAAATGAAAGTAAACATTGTATTGTATTGGATATTACTGGTTGGCTTTTGATTGCCCTCTGTATTTCTACAATGGTGTTTGAACTCAACAGAAAATAATAGCCACAATAGTAGTAATGATACCTAACTCTTAACTCAGTTATATTCTGAATAGCTGCTGAATGTTGAAATCTATGGGACGTCAATCTTAAATCCCATTGATTTTAATTGGTCTGTTTTAATGGCTCAACAAATCTGAACCACAATCAAATGCAAATACGTCTGCGCTGCTGTCATTAGCACTGTGGGTGTTTTATGATTATTGCTCTAGGGCTTAAAAATTGTGTTTATAGTTTTGCTCTGGAGTAGCTTCGTGGGATGAAAACAATGGGGGAAATGAATATAAGGTAGGTTGAGTAAAGGAAGTTTCATAAATCAAAAGAGAGGAGTAATTATTGTTTTCTATATTGCAAACATCAAATCATAGGGATGCTTCTAAGTATGAAAGGCTAAGCAGAGGTCGGCTGCTGCTGGTTCACACCGGTTTAAGTGAAGTGGTTGTTAAGATTCTGCACAGTTCGGTCAACCGGCAAATCTCACCATTGGCTGGCCCCACCCCCACTTATTTTTCAGCCTATTTTCTGGGCCATTTTTGGGACCAAAAACATAATGGGCTCTTCCCTGACACCACTAGATGACCTTGCTAGGACTCGTTGCCTTAGAAGAGTGAAGAAAATCCTCAGGGATGACTGGCACCCTGGTCAGCCCTTCTTCACTCTCTTACCATCGGGTAGGAGATAGAGAAGCAAAGCCAGTTGCACCAACAGTCTGAAGAACAGTTTCTACCCATGGCTGTCAGACTCCTGAATGGAAAATAACTTAATGTCAACATAGTAGGACAGACTTGAGGGGCCGGCGTGTTGTGCAACAAAGTCACATGGTGTAGTAAGATTGGGACTGGGTTAGGGACTTCTGTCCTCACTGTGAATTGTGTTGGAGGTGTGTATGCACGAGGGGAGGCTCAGCCAATCTCATTCTACACAGATTGTACTCTGACAATAAAGATAATAATAATAAAAATGGTCTTTTCTAAATGCTTTGTGTGCATACTCACCAAACCGGTTTTTGCACTGGTTGAATCGCATCACTGGGGCCAAGTCAAATTACCTGTCGCTCACCCTCTTATACAGGCAACAGTCAAATAGGATGTAACTTTGAATCCTGGCCTTTTAATTACTCTACTCTCAGAGGCTAGCGTGGAAGCAGAAGGGGTGGTATCTGGTAAACCCAGGTAGTCCTTGAGTTACAGCCGCAATTTTCAGCCCAGCATTTCCATTGCTATTGCAGTTGTGAAGTTAGCAACACAGTTGCTAAGTGAATTTGGCTTCCTCATAGATTTAGTTTGTTGGAAGGTTGCCAAAGGGGATCACAAGATCCCAGGACATTGCAACAGTAATAAATACTTGCCAGTTGCCAAGCTTCTGAATTTTTTTTGAGTTTTTTTAATTGTTTTATATCATACATTTCCTTTCTATGTTGAGCAGTGCGCTCTCTATGTGTCCAAGGCATTAACATACAAATATCATCATTGTCATTATTATCATTTATCTCTATGTATCTACTATCGTGAGATCTATCGTATACGTGATTCGTATCTATCTCAGTCTATCGTATCTACGTATTCTATCTATCATCAATCAATCTAATCAATCATCATATCTATCATTTCAATATCTATCTGTCTGTCTATCTATCTATCTATCTATCTATCTATCATTTATTCTATTCAATTCAATCCTACATCACTCTCTCTTCTCTTTCTCCTAATTCTATCTCCTATCTACTATCTATCCATCATCTATCTATCTATCTATCTATCCATCTATCCATCTATCCATCTATCCATCTATCCATCCATCCATCCATCCATCTATCCATCTATCCATCTATCCATCCACCATCTATCCATCCATCCATCCATCCATCCATCCATCCATCCATCCATCCATCCATCCATCCATCCAGAGGTGGTATTCAGCAGGTTCTAACCAGTAGCAGAAATTTTGAGTAGTTTGGAGAATCAGCAAATCCCACCTCTGACTGGAGATCTTACAGTATCCTTCCCCTGCCACGCCCACCAAGCCACACACACAGAACCAGTCGAAACCAAATTTTAAATCCCACCACTGTATCTATCTGTCTGTCTTTCTGTCTGTCTATCTGTCTACAAATATGCTGTAATATATAAACAAATATGCAATAACATCAATCATATTATAACTTATATTATCTTCCATTATAATATCGATTATATAACCGTCAGAAATATTTACTCATCTGTTTTTCTTTCTCCTGTAAACCATATTTCACCTAATTCTACTCCTCTAACCTCAATAGCTGTCATTAAACCATTTATAGAATAGTTCCCACATTATTAAATAGTTTGAATCTCCTTTTCCTTTAATTTTTAGGGTTAATCTACCCATCTCTGAACATTCCAGAATCTTTTTTTTAATTATAAACCTCTGAATTTTGACCACTTGACCACAGGGAATGCTGCCATGGTCGTAAGTGTGAAAAAAGTCCCTTTTTTTCAGGGCCGCAATTACTTCGAACCTTCACTAAATACGTAAATATATATTATTCACTTTCTTTTATTTAATAACAAAGCCTTTTATGGCATCGTGGAGACCAAGAGATTTACTGTAGCATAATTTCTTGTGGGCAAGAGCCCATTCTGTCCATGAAAGCTTTTTGCTACCATAAATCTGTGAGTCCTTAAAATGTCACAAGATACTTGTGTTGTTGTTTTTTTTTCTTTTCCTTTTTTTGCTGGAAGAATAACATGGTTACCTCTTTAGAATTAGATTTATTCATTTATTTTCCTTTGCCTGATAAAAAAGGCAGAAGGCTTTTGATTGTGGAGCAGATAAAATGGTGGAATTTTTCCAATGTAAGTTAGAAACATTGAAAACTAACGGTAGGAAAATACCTAATGGTCCATTAGTCTGCCCTTTGTGGTTTTATTTTATTTTATCGTACATATAGTCTTTGACATAGCACCACAATGGATCACAGGATTTATGTTGCTAAGTGAGAAATTGGTTAAGTGAGTTTCATTGCATTTTATGACTTTTCTCGACACATTTGTTAAGGGAATTACTGCACTTGTCCCAAAGGTGCTTTTTTCAAGAGGCAACTGGACTTCCTATTTTTTCTTTTGAAGAGGTTTCACTTCTCATCCAAGAAGCTTCTTCAGCTCTGACCAGATAGTGGGGAGTGGAAAGATTTATTGCAGACAGCTGGTCATTTGCATCCTTTTAGAAGGTCGTTGAGGCCACTTGGAGGTTTCTCTGTGTTCTCAGGGTCACCTGAGTAGTAAAAATGGCTCCTGTCGTCTTCAGTTTTCCCTCTGGAAATCAATTCCTACTCCCACCCCATTCCAAGAGTGTTCATCCCAAATTATATGGCTAAAAGTCTATAGAGATTCTTAATCCTCCAGGTCGTGGTTGTCCCAAAGGTGCTTCCCTCCCAAAACAACTATTACTCAAATGACCCTGAAGACACAGATAAACCTCCAATTACTTCAACAACCTTCTAAAAGGATGCAAATGACCAGCTGTCTGCAACGAATATAAATCCTTCAATTCCCCACCATCATCCAGTCAGAGCTGAAGAAGCTTCTGGGATGAGAAGTGAAATGTCTTTGAAAGAAAAAAAAAACAAGAAAGTCCAGATGCCTCCTGAAAGAAGCACTTTTGGGAAAGATAACGTTATAATTTAATCTATCTTTTCAGTATCATATTCAATATTGTTATTATTCACAGGGAACGTTGGCTTGGAAAGAACCAATAAACCTATGACAATAAGTACAACTTGTTTGTGAGTGGCCGTAATAAATTATTTGAGTTAGCTCTACTTTTAACGGCCCCTCAATATATAGCTTTGACTCTTGTCCCCCAGAGCCTAGGTTAAAAATCCATAACAATAGCTTGCTTATGAGTTTGTTGGCAAACACTTTTCAATTACAGTATTGCGATTTGCTGAAACCAAAGATAAGATGAGGAATTGCTGAAGTGGGCAAATTTTTGTCGACACACATTATTTATAGTTTGGAAAGACAAAAAAGCATTTGCAAAGAGATCTCAAGGATTTTGTCCAAACTTGATGAAATACAAACACAGAGGGGTGTAGATAGTTGGTAAGCGCTGAATCAAAACGACACCCATGTATAGATAATAATATCCTGCCTGGTCAGTAAGAAAATTATTGATGGCTGCAGTCATTTGCTTGATGAAAATATTGATCTACCATATGCTGTTGGAAACAGAATATTAAGCCCCTGTCACACTGCACCAACGGATGGAAAGAGGATGTAAAACGGAGAAAAACACTTGCCATCCGTTAACGCGATGCTTCCGTTTCTGTACTCACTGCCTCCATTTTGGCTTACTCCTCTATCCGATACCAGCCATCGTCTATTGACATTTCAATCCGCTCAAAAGGTTTTGATGTCTGCAGCAAAACTTTCCTGAGGCGGACACAATATATTCCAATGCGTCCGTTCTGCATCCGCTAGCTAACGGGGGAACATCTGTTCTGCATCCGTTATGTGGCCCGCTACAGTACCGCCTAGGCATCCTTACGCATGCACACTCCCGCAAACGTCAAATCCTCTCCAGCGGAAAAACGGACGACAGGGAGAAGTAGGACACACGGTGATACCGGAAACGCGAAGCATTTTATTCAGCAGGAGCGGAGATAAGGCATGAAACTGCGTATGCATGCTTGCAATGAAAAGCATTTAAAACGAACAAAAAAAACGTCGCCAGAGGGGACCTATCTCAGATAATTAAGGATGTCTAGAGGATGCCCCATGAGGATGAAAAGGACACCTAAGTGGGAAAACCTATATTGCCATTAAAAAAGGGGAGCAATTCACCTGGATCTCACTTTCAGCCCAGCAGCGCCGCGTGCAGACCTTCTGCAGCCTTCAATCGCCTCTTGCTCTTCCACAGCTCAATTGGATGTCCACCTTGGATCATAACACAGTCCTTTTGGGTAGCCCACCTTTCGTTCTGCAACAGGCGAAGCCATCTACAGGCTCTTTCAACTCGACTACGGGAAGAAAAGGAGGCCGGCCAAGAAGCGTCTGGGTCCGAAGATAGATCGGGAGAAGAGCAGAGTACGGACTGTACAAACAAGCTGATAGTGGAGCTCAGGAACGAAGACCCTCGTGCATTCCAGGAACTTCATAAGGATGCCTCAGCCATGTTTGATGAAGTTGTGCACGCGGCATGACACCCAGGTTGACCAAGCAGAGCACCAACTTCCGGCCCAGCCTGGACCCGGGCTCAAGGTGCAGCAGCACCAGCAGGATCAGGATCATCAGCAGCAGAGTAAGCACCAGCAGCGCCCAGCAGCACCAGGAGCACCAAGGCAGGGACCAAGGAGCGCACGAGCACGGACCGAGCAGGACCAGCAGGAACCAGCAGGACGAGCAGAACCAGGAGCACGAGCAGGACCAGCAGGACCAGCAGGACAGCAGGCGACCAGCAGTACAAGGAGCAGCTACAGCAGAGTAAGCACAGCAGAAGGCACCACCGCCAGAGCAGCATCATCAGCTGCTCCAGAAGCAGCATCAGCAGAAGCCCCAGCACCAGGAACGGATGCCAGCAGAGTACACACCAGCAGAAGCACCCCACCAAAAGCAGCATCAGCAGAGTAAGCACCAGCAGCAGAAGCGTAGCATCAGCAGAGTAAGCACCGCAGAAGCATCACCGCCAGAAGCCGCATCAGCAGCTCCTCCAGAAGCGAGAAGCAGCGAGAAGCCCCAGCCCAGAAGAGCGAGCCCGTGCTGCAGAGCCCAGCAGAAGCAGCGAGTGAGTGAGGGCCAGGGGGTGGGACGGTTGCGCCCTGTCCCTCTTGCCAGGGCTGGCAGCAGATGGCTGAGGCTTTCTCTTCTTCCCCATGGTTGTGGGTTGCTGGCTGGCAGCAAGTCTGGCAGCAGGCAGGCTGGCAGCAGGTGCAGGAAGGCAGGCACAGGCTGGCAGGCAAGGCTGGCAGGCCAGGGCTGGCAGCAAGGCTGCAGGAAGGCGCGGCACCCAAGCTGCAGGCAGGCAGGCTGGCAGCTAAGGCTGGCAGGAGCTAGGCAGCCAAGGCTGGCAGGCCAGGCTGGCAGCAAGGCAGGCAGGCAGGCTGGCAGGGAGGGCTGGCAGGCATGAGCTGGCAGGGGTCTGGCAGGTGGAGGCTGCAGGATGGCAGGCAGCAAGGCTGGCAGCAAGGCTGGGCAGCAAGCCTGGCAGGCAGGCAATGCAGGGCATGCTGGCAAGGTACATCGCATGTGTTGGAAGCAGGTCTTTCCTCTGAAATGTGATCTGCTAGGAGCTCGCCTTCCCTTTATATCTGCGGGGCTGACGCAATGCATCCTCCCGCATGCGCATTGAATGCTAAGGCATCCTAGGCTTCCGCTAGGGTTTCGCTCTGCATCGCTTCATCCGCTCGGCATCCGCTCTGCATCCGCTCTTTCGTATCTGCGTCCGCTTTGCTGTGGCTCCCCCGAAGCCTTGCGGATGTGCCATCCGCTCCCATCCGCTTCCATCCGCTAGGCTTCCGTTCCGCATCCCGCTTTCCATCCGCGCCTGCATCCTCCCCCCGTCATCCGTTCTTTCCGTGTTGTGTCCCGCTTCTGGTTATTGCAAATTTTATGCTTTGCCCCTTTTGAGAGCGGATAACAACGGATGGAACATTTTTCTCGTCCGCTGTGTCCTTTTTACTAATGTTTTGCCTTTAAGGACTGTAATGACAGATCTGTGGTGCAAAATCCGAACAGCCACAAGATGGCAGTAAAGACAGGTAGGGAACTCTAACCCTGTCTCGCCATTTAATGGTTGACTAGATATTTTGCAATATTGGAAGCTTTATTTTATCAGACTAACAGAGTTGGAAGGGACCTTGTAGATCATCTAGTCCAACCTCCTGCTCAAGCAGGAGACCCTACACCATTTCTGATGGCAATCCAGTCTCTTCTTGAAAGCCTCCAGTGATGAAGCTCCCACAACTTGCAAAGGCAACTTCTGTTCCATTGGTTGATTGTTCTCACTGTCAGAAAACTTCTTATTTCTCGGTTGAATCTCTCCTTGATCAGTTTCCACCCATTCTTCCTTGTCTGGCCTTTGGAAAAATAGCTTGACAGTGAGAAGAATCAACCAGTGGAACAGAAGTTGTGGGAGCTTCATCACTGGAAGCTTTCAAGAAGAGACTGGACTGCCATCTGTCAGAGATGGTGTAGGGTCTCCTGCTTGGGTGGGTAGGGGGTTGGCCTAGGTGACTTACAAGACCCCTTCCAACTCTGTTATTCTATTCTATCCTAAATTGGCACGAGACTCTAAGCCTTGTCTGATCAGTGTGTCATATTCTGCTCCCCCCCACCGATGGCAAATCTAAATTTGGTTGCTTGGGCTTGTTTGTATTTGTCTGTTCAAGAATGAAATAATATATTTCCACCCCCCTGTGCACAAATGGTCCATTTTATCGCCATGAGATCTGCAGCATGACACAGCTGCCAATAACTCTTTTTCATCTTGCTGGTAAAATGTGTAATAAAATCAAGGTTTCCTCAAGCCTACCCCTTTCCTAGATGATGTTCTGCTCACTGCCTCTTTTCCTTCTTAGAGGCAAGAGAGGAATGGGGAAAGTTATGATGTCACTGGACATGGTTATTTCATGTAACATTTCTAGGAAGAGACTAGGAACAAAGATGGCTGTTGCTTTGCATGCATTCTGATTGGGGAATAGTTCTCTCCTGGAATCTATGGGAATTTTCAGCGTGAGGGGTCCTTGGTGCTCTCTGAGCTTGGTTTTCTTGCAGATGTTTCATGACCCAAACTAACATCCTCTGTGCTAGAAGGGAATGGGGTTTGCTGGTAGGAGGAGGAGGGGAAGGGGGAGAGGAGAAGGAGGAGGAGAGGAAGGAAAAGAGGAAGGAGAAGGAGGAAGAGGAGGGGAGGGAGGAGGAGGAGAAAAAGAAGAGGAGGAGGAGAATATTTTCAGTGTACTCAACCTGTCCTTGCTTTGGATTGAAACAAGGATGCTCCTGAAGAGGACCTGTTCACTATATGGGATCCTCTGATGAATTTTTATTTATCGTGGCTTATTAAAAGCTTACTAGGATTGCGAAGGCAGGAAGACCAAAAAGTTTCAGACCCATTGATGTGTTGGAAGAAATATCCATCAGGTTCAGTTCCAGGCTGGGAGAAAGACACTGGAAACATGGAGGCTGATTGGAAAGATGGTTTAATGATGAACCCACATGGGTTTGAGATCCTGGGCAGCTGACCCCATGGAGTTGAGAGTGAGGGGTATTTATACCTTCTCTTGGGCCTTGCCCTTGAGCTTCCTGTTCCTGTGCAAGAACATGTGTTCTATTGGCTGTTGTCAGACCCCCATAGTGCTATGTATAAATCCTACAAGTTTGTCTGAGCTAAGCTTCGTTGAAGTTTGGCTGATGCAATGAAGGGGCTTGTTGGGAAATTCCTATTGTGGGCTGAGAGCTAATCCTACCTTTGTTTGAAATTTTTGCAGGGAATTTTTGCCTATGAATAGAGCTACCAATCTTTTTAGCTCTTAAGTGCTGGCATCTGCTGTGGACTATTAAGGAAGGTGGGGGTTGCTTTCCAAGAGCACCATTTCTCCATTTCTCATCCAGGGAAATGTAATATCCTGCCTTTTTAATATTTCTCCAAATATTTCACTCTTCTAGGAGAGGGTTGTATTGTTAACTTTCTTCAGATGTGCCAGACTGATGTGATAAAAGACATTTGTGCCTGAGGTTCCTCAGATGGCAACCAACAGAATCTCAAAAAGGACTTTATGTTGGTTTCCCCTTAGTAGGGTGTCATATGTTTCAAAGCACCCAACTTAATTAGGTTATAGATCATGATTTTAATATCGCGAAGGGGTCAAGTAACCAAGATCGATTTTACGGAAATAATGAGACTGGCACAAAGGCATTCAGGCAGGAGTTTATTTTGTGCAGGTTATAATTCTGCATTTGTTTTCTATGCTTTGGGTTAATTAGTTACCATGTTGAATTCAAAATGTGATAATTAAGCAAATTAAAGCTGCAGCATCGTTATTAATGAGGCAAAATATGCTAATATGTTTTTGATAAATAGCTTTTTCTTTTGTTCCTCACATAAGGCTGGCAAACATCTTTTATTCCAGGCCAGACAGCTGATCTCAAGTGATTAAGGCAAAAGGTTTAACATTATACACTGCTGAACAAATGCTTTAAAACAGGTAACCCTTGAAATTAATAGTTTGCTTTAAAAAGGCAGAAGATAAGAAAGGCAGCTTGATTTGCAGCTAATAGATTAAAAAAATAATCATGATCAAACAACAAAAAAGAAAATAAAAGCTTGGTTTTGTCTATTTATTTTGAAGTAATGCAATTTTTGTTTTTTTAAAAAGAAATCATCAAATGGTTCAAAGTTCAGTTGTATAAAAAAGCAGAAGAACTATAGATCCTATTTTCAGCTCAGGCAAGAAGATTGCACAAACTGATTGTAAACAACAACATAACAAAATCTCCAAACCATTGAAATTGTTATGTAGCAGGACTGAAAAATTGGTGGGAAGACAGACTTGAAAAAACACTCATAAATGAGCAGGCTAAAATATTGTGGGATTTCTGAATATGGACTGATAAAATATTGGCTCATAACTTACTGGATGTAACCATGGTTGAAAAGAACCATGTAGATAATTGATATATGACAGTGTTTCCAATATTTGAGGGGCTGCCCCAGAGAAGAGGGAGTCAAGTTTTTCTCCAAAACACCTGAAGGCAGGACAAGGAGCAATGGATGGAAAGTAACAAGGAGAGAAGCAACCTGGAATGAAGGAAAAACTTCCTAACAGTGAGAACAATTCATCAGTGGAACAGCCTGCCACCAGAAGTTGTGAATGCTCCAACATCTCTTTAAGAAGAGATTGGACAAACACTTATTTGAAATGGTATAGGCTTGAGGAGAGGGTGGGACTAGAAGATCTCCAAGGTCCCTTCCAACTCTGTTATTCCATTAGCAGATAGCAGAATAGAAGACCATGAATTGATGAAGATCAGAAAGTATCCAGGTTATCCAGTTAGAAAGTATCCAGTTAGAAAATCAAAATTGAAAGATAAACTGGCACTGGTTGTCATGGTGTTTATCAGCACCCTGGATCTGATAATGAACACACTAGCATCAAACTCAAGTAACATGATCTGGACTGATGTTGCTACCTAGTTGGGTAATGAAATATCTGCATGAAAACAACCAAGCTCAGAGAAAGATCCCACACTCCTCTTCCTCCTCCTCTCCACTCCACAAACCCCACTCTCTTCTAACACAGATGATGTTCCCTATTTGAGTAATGAAATGTCTGCAAGAAAACAACCAAGCTCAGAAAGCAGCAAGGACCCCACATTCCTCCTCCTCCTCCTCTTCACAAACCCCCACTCCCTTGTAGCACTGATGATGTTACCTAGTTGGGTCATGAAGCATCTGCAAGAAAAGCACTAAGTTCAGAGAGCACAAAGGACCTCACAGTCCTCCTCCTCTTCCTTTTTTCCACAAACCCCTTTCCCTTCTAGAACTGATGATGTTCACTAGTTTGGTCATGAAACATCTACAAGGAAACAACCAAGCTCAGAGAACACCTCAGAGTCTTCACTTGCTCTAAATCAGGGGTCACCAACCTTTTGGACCTCAGGACCACCAAACTCATAATTTTAAATCCCAGGGACCATTAACTGGTTCTGTGGGCATGGCCTAATTTGTGAGTGTAGTTTGGTGGTCATGTGACTGGCTGGGCACGGCTTGTATGTAAATATTATAAATATATACATATTGATTTTTTTTTATAAAAAAAGAGCAACTTTTACCCAAAATCAGGCAAAGCAGGCAGGCAGATTGAGTTGCTCTCACATTCATCCAGTGATCTATCTATCTGCCATCAGTTAGCTCAGTCCCTCAAATTTGCTTGCTGTGAATCTGCGCTGAATAATAGACCCTTCAGTCCTAAGGGAGGTTCGGCTGTGCTTAAAAGCAGAGCCTAAAAAGATCTAAAGATTAGCTAGAAAGCAAGAAATCCAACCATTTTCTGCTTCCTAGCTAATCTAAATCTCCCGGCACAGCAGAACAGATGATGATTGGAAAAAGGAAAAATAGCAGTTTAGCAGGCAACTTTACCGGGTAAAGGAGTGAGTGGGCGGGGAGGGTTCCCACGGGCCATGTGAGCGATGCAGCCTTGTGTTTCTGTGCAGCCTGGATGAATTGCTTTGTGGGGGGTGCTCTGGGGGTGAGATTTCTCTGTGGCCCACCAAAATTTTATCACGGTTCACCAGTGGGCCGCTGTCCACCAGTTGGCGACTGTTGCTCTAAACTACCTCCTCCTCTTCCTCCTCCCCCTCTTTCTCTTTTCCTTCTCCTTTCTTCTCCTTCCTCCCCTCCCTTTTAGCACTGCTGGTGCTACCTAGCTTGGGTAACACAACATCTGCAAGAAAACAACGAAGCTCAGAGAGCACTGAGGACACCTCAATCACTTCTATTTATAGGGAATAAGGACATCAGTTCCAGAAACCTGCATATTTCTGTAAGAGTACAACAGGAATGTCCTCTTCTCCACTATCCATGGAGCCTGTTTGGGACATTATTTTCAGGAAACCTTTGATGAATTATCACCTCTGTTACAAAAGAAGATGTTCAGGTGGAAACTGTAACTTCCAACCAATGAATTGTGTCGATGGTTACGGTTCATAGGTTTAGGGTGCCCCAGGCAGTAAGCATGCGATCTGAAAGCAGAAAGGTTTAATATTTTATATAAAAAAATAACCTAACGGCGAGATTTAAACTTCACAGCATTTTCTGGGTTAACATTATGATTAAGAGAAGATCTATTACATCCACACCATTACTCCCTCCATCCCACACACCTAATTTATGATTCTGCTCGAGAAAATAGCAATTTCTCTGTTTCTGAAATTAACAAACCTATTAAGAAAATCCTGGTAATGAAAAATGCTGGGTAGAAAATATCTTCTCAAGTACTGTATCTTTGTGAGTCAAGCCGCTAATGACAATTGCTTGGCATCTCTAATTATACCTCTAATGGGAGTTGTGATGAGAATAGGATGCTCTATTTAAATGGGAAGGAGAAGGAGGAGTGTATGGTCCCTCAAGTCTTTGATCAGTAGCTCCTTTTACTTTCTGGCCTGGTCTTCAGCAGATGACCTTCTATGGAACTGGATATGTCCAGTCTAGTGAAAAGAAGGAGTAGGGGTGACACGATAGCAGTCTTCCAATATCAAACGGGCTGCCACAAAGAATAGAACAACAGAGTTGGAAGGGACCTTGGAAATATAAAATAAGGAAGATTCAGATTATTATAAAACATGGGACAAATTTTATGGTTGGATAGAGATGAGGAAGATTCATGTAAATAAGGAATGATTATATGTATAGTTAATGTATATGGAATGAAATTATTGGATATTATTGGATTTAGCAAAGTAATGACAAAGATTGATGTTCGGAAGACTGTGCCAGGTTCAACATTTTTATTGTAGTTTTTGTTTGTGTTTGTGTGTTTGTTTAATAAAGGAAAATTTTTATATAAAAAAAAACTTCCAGTATTGCATCATTCACAACTTCTGGAGGCAAGTTGTTCACTTGGTTAATTGTTCTCACTGTTAGGATGTTTCTCCTCAATTCCAGGTTGCTTCTCTCCTTGACTAGTTTCCATCTATGGCTTCTTGCTCTACCTTCAGGTGCTTTGGAGAACAGCTTGACTGCCTCTTCTTTGTGGCAGCCCCTGAGATATTGGAACACTGCTATCATGTCATCCCTAGTCCTTCTTTTCATTAGACTATGACTCCTGAAGAAGAGGGAGTCAAGCTATTCTCCAAGGCAGGGCAAGAAGAAATGGATGGAAACTAATTAAGGAGAGAACCAATCTTAAGGCCCCAAAAATGCTTTTTCAAGAGGCAGAGGGACTTCCTTGTTTTTCTTCCTTGTTTTTTGCTTCTCACCCCAGAAGCTTCTTCAGCTCTGACTGGATGTTGGGGAATGGAATGACCTGATCATCAAGTCAGAGCTGAAGAAACTTCTTGGATGAGAAGTGAAACATTTTCAAAGAAAAAAAAACCCAGAAAGTCTAACTGCCTCTTGAAAAAACACCTTTGGGACAACCATGACCTGGATGGCTGAGAATCTCCATAGAAACCCTAGAATTATGAAGAAATGTCCTGAGAGCAAGAACCATTAATCAATGGAATGGCTTCCTTCCTGAAGTTGTGGGTTACTGGAAGTTTTCAAGAAGAGACTGGACAGCCATTTGTCTGAAATGTTATAGGACCTCCTGCCTGAACAGAGGTTGGACTAGGAGACCTCCAAGGTCCCTTCTAACTCTTTTATGGTGTATTGTCTTTGAACTAGGGATCTCTCCAAAGGATACCAAAAGGCCTGTTAGCCGAATAAAAAGTGGTCAGATGAATGAGGCTACCCTAGTCTTTCTTTGTGCCAGGAAGATCAACTCTTTGCTATTTCAAGTGCTATCTTAAGCTTTCAAAAAGTTTGTTGAAGACATTCTTCTGTCCTTCATTCCTTTTCTCTGTTTCTGGGATAAAGAATAACTGTCCCCAGTATCAAAAAGACTCACAATAGCAGTCACCACAATTGCAATCCAAGCCATTGTTTGTGACATGTGTCACAAAGTACATTCAAGATGGGTGTAGCATCAATTGCTCAATTTTGGTCATCATCCTGACCACTGGTGGGATTCAAAACTGTTTACTACTGGTTCTGTGAGTGTGACTTGGTAGGCATGCCAGGGGAAGGACACTGTCAAATCTCCATTTCCTCCCTACTCCAGGGGGAAGGTTACTGCAAAATCCCCATTCCCTCCCCACCCCACTCAGAAAAACCAAAAGTACACATATAGACCGGGTGAAACCAGGCTCAATTGCAGTAACTGTGAGAGGGATCTTGGAGTCTTAGTGGACAAACAGTTAAATATGAGCCAGCCGTGTGCAGCGATAGCCAAAAAAGCTAATGCAATCCTAAATTGCATTAACAGAGGGATACAATCAAGATCAAGGGAGGTATTAATACCACTCTATAAAGCCTTAGTAAGACTACACCTGGAGTACTGCATCCAGTTTTGTCACCACATTATAAAAAAGATGTTGAGACTCTAGAAAGAGCACAGAGAAGAGCAACCAGGATGATTAGGGGACTGGAGAGTAAAACATACAATGAACGGTTGCAGGAACTGGGCTTGGCTCGTCTAGTAAAGAGAAGGACCAGGGGAGACAGGAGAGCAGTCTTCCAATATTTGAGGGGCTGCCACCAGGAGTGGGATTCAAAATTTTTATCAACCAGTTCTGAGGGCATGGCTTAGGTGGTGGGCATGGCTTGGTGGTCATGTTATTGGCCGGGCGTGGTCAATTCAATATCACTCACATCGAGGTACGCATCTCCTCGCCTGGCCTCTCATGACTGTGGGGATGCTACAACAGTCGTAAGTGTGAAAAATGGTCATAAGTCAGTTTCTGTAAGCAACACCAGAATGTTTCCTTCCTGCCTTCCTGACAGGATTAGGCCTGTAATTTCTTCCAACAACCGGTTCTCCGAATTGCTTAGAGTGTTAACAACTGGTTGTAGCAAATAGGTGGGAACTGGTAACATCCCATCCGTGGCTGCCACAGAGAGGAGGGGGGGTCAATCTATTTTCTAAAGCACCCAAAGGCCAGACAAGGAATAATGGATGGAAACTGAACAAGGAGAGATTCAACCTGGAAATAAGGAGAAACTTTCTGACAGGGAGAACCATCAATCAGTGGAACAGAAGTTGCCCTCAGAAGTTGTGGGAGCGCCATCACTTGAGACCTTCAAGAGGAGATTGGACTGCCGTTTCTCAGAAATGATGTAGGGTCTCCCGCATGGGCAGGGGGCTGGACTAGATGATCTATAAGGTCCCTTCCAAGTCTGATTACCTGTTTAACTGTTTACCCCACTAACCTGCTTTCCAGCTCCCTTCTCCTGTGCAGGGCAACCAAAGAAGACTCAGCTGATCAGCTGGGACTCAGGAAGCAGAGAATAGAATCAAGAGGGTGGGGCCAGTCAAGAGGTTGTATTTGTCAGTTCTCTGAACTACTCAACATTTCCTCTACTGGTTCTCCAGAATTGGTCAGAACTGTCTGAATTCACCACCTCTGATCCTGACCTTTGCAAACACTGCTGGAATCTAGAAACCTTCCAGCTTTTCAAAAACCCCCATCTTAGTTCCATTTTAAAATATATTATTCAAGGATGTACAATTTTGTATGTTTCCTTGGATAACGTTTCCCCCCCCTTTCTTCCTTGAATGTTCAATGAGTTTATGTGATATCATTTTTTTATGTAAGATGCTGTGTAATGTCCCACAAAAATCCTGTTGGCAAATTCATTTGAAGATTTATCTTACCATCTGGCCTGCTCATGGATGCCGGCAAACTCTATTTTCCCCTAATACAAATTCAGCAGATGCTACAGGACAACTACATAAATAAATAAATCTTGATACGATCAGAAAAGGCACAGCAATGTTGCAAGCCTCTTGGTATTTATACAGATGTGGTTTAGAACCAGGTAAAATAGAAAACAGGTTTTTGTTTTCACCTGTCTGGGTTGCAACCCCCCCATCCCAAAAGTGACAACAGAGTTCCCTTTGAAGGAAAGAACAAAAATGATGTACATATTTATTTTTAATAAGCTGCCCCATGCCAGAGATTGTATTTGAGAAATGTACAGAAAGCCAAAGAGGCTTTTTCGCCACACTATTCTCTCACTTATCATGTTCCTGAGATTTCATTCTGATGTAGTGCTGTGGGAAAAACTTGGCACTGAATGTAGAGCTCATTTCACATCTTTTGGGAATGGTCCAAAGGAATTTTTTTAAATCTGCATTTCCATTTGGGGGAAGAGAACAGGAGAGGGGGAGGAGGCTAGCCAATGTGCTAGATTCTAGAACACAGAAGAAATCCAACCCAACCCATCTCAACCTAATTCAACTCAACTCAACTCAACCCAACCCAATCCAACCCAGCCCAGCCCAAAACCCATCTCAACCTAATTCAACCCAACTCAACTCAACCCAACTGAACCCAACCCAACTCAATGCAATGTAACTCAACCCAACCCAACTCAACCAAACCTAATTCATCTCAACTTAATCCAATCCAACCCAACCTAATGCAACTCAACTAAACCAGTGGATTGGTTTGCCTTCAGATATTTTGGGTGCATCTCTGGAGGTTTTTTTTTTTTTTAAAAAAAAGCTCTTCTCCAAATTCTCAAAGTAAGGACAAAGCAATGGATGGAAAATGATCAAGGAGAAAACCAACCTAGATCTAAGGAGATATTTCCTGACAGTTAGAACAATTAATCAGTGGAACAACTTGCTTTCAGAAGTTGTTGGGTGCTCCATCACTGGAAGTTTTTAAGCAAAGATTGGACAGTCATTTGTCCAGAATGGAAAAGAGTCTCCTGCTGATGCAGAAGGTGGGACTAGGAGACCTTCAAGGTTTCTTCCAACTCTGTTTTTCTGTAGTGTTATTATATGGACTTTCCCCTTTATTAACAGTACAATGCAGATCAACCGTAGAAAAACTTCCTGTTTTGATGGAGGTAGAAAATGTATTATCAAAAAGTAGCAACATAATTGGACTAAATTAAAGGAATAACCAGAGTTTAGGACATAAGCTAACCTGAGAACAGCTGTAGGTCAAATGTTTTGCAGTTGTGCTGCATAAAAGCACATTCTATATGGTCAAGTTCACACAAAGCCAAACCTGATTTGTTCTAAGCTTAAACTCAGGCACTGTCATTTGTAAATCATAATTTTGGGGTTAGTGTTCTGGGTGAACTAATTCTTTCTAACCAAGAGAACACCTATCCAATTAACAACATGCTAACATTAAACTGCATAGAACATATGGACAAAATGCTTTTCAGGATGAGTTACTGAACAGGATGTTTCAGCTGACCTTGGATGTGAAATCCAAGGTTGATGAATTTTATTTTATTTTTCTTGCTCAGATGCTTGTTCTAACTCTGCTTACTAAAACGCCCATTAATAAGAAGGAAAATCACTCCGCCTCCCCCCAGGAATAATGAGGGAATGTTTGGAACTGCTGAGTTGATGAAAAAGAGAGTAAAAAAAAAAAACCTGAAATCAAGATTAGAAAGCAGAGTAGAAAACAAAGGCTCATAATGGGGGCTGACAAATGACTCTGAGTGGCTTAGTTCAGCAAGATTTCAGAAGTGATACAGCAGCCTTGCTGAATTTAGACTCAGGCCCATGAATATCTTCAAATTCTGGCTTTTGGCGGCTTAAGGGATGTCTGTGGTATGGGACCATAGTTGAAACTGAGAGAGAGCAGAGATCTGTGTCTGTGTAGATTCAATAAATCTATCAGAGTTAGTTAACTTCTGTTGAGGAAATACTTTCCCAAAGAAGTCATTTAATGAGTGAGTTACTCCGTTATAGACACTGGCTGGTTATATAACTCCCTTATAGTTTTCCTAAATTCATTCACCAATAGTTGAAGGCTGGGTTCACAATTCTAGACCACCGTAAGTCAATCAGAATAGAGCCGGAGGGACCTGGACCATGATGGCAGACCTGATGGCATGCGTGCCACAGGTGGCAAGCAGAGCTCTCTCTGCAGGCATGTGAGCCATCAGCCAAGCTCAGTTCCACCATGCACGCGTGCGCGCCTCCCGCTGACCAACTGATTTTGGGGTCTCTGCCACGCATGTGCCAGGGACAGGGCGTATGAGGGAGATACATGTGCAATTCATGGGGGTCAGGGGGAGCACAGGGGGGGTTGTGGCATGGCCCCTCCACACTCCCCATTTTGGGCCTAGTAGGCCTCCCTGCACCACCCCTGTGCCCCATTTTTGCTCCCAGAAGCCTGCAGGGAGGCCTACTAGGCCCAAAACGGGGTGCGTGGATCACACATGCATGTGTGTGGGGTGGAGGGAGTGGGTCACACATATATTGCATTATGGGTGCAGGCACTGGCGTGTACTGTCACACACCCACATATGGACTTTCAGCACACGATGACAAAAAGCCATCGCTGGTATAGGGCTTCCTGGTTGAGCAGGGGTTGGACTAGAAGACTTCCAAGGTCCCTTTGAGCTCTGTTCTGTATGTGTGTATATATGTATGACGACCTTTACTGCTGTTAACAAAGACATGAGATGGGACAGGATTAAGAATTGGAAGGTGTTAAATCCATCCCTCAGCCTCCTTAGCTGTATTGATGGGTCCTTCTACCTTGTAGTTCTTCATGCTGGCAGGATCCTGTCTGATCACTGAATATAGTGATTTTTCCCCCAAGCCATTGTTAAGCCTTTCCAGATCCTCTCTTGTGCCTTCCATGCAAGTTTTTGCATATTTAGAATAGAATTCTTTATTGGCCAAATGTGATTGGACACACAAAGAATTTGATTTGGTGCAAATGCTCTCAGTGTACATAAAAAGAAAAGATACATTCTTCAAGAGTCAATAATCATCAGGTACAACACTTAGTGACAGTCATAGGGCATAATAAGCAATCAAATCATACTAAGGAAACAGTCAATATAAATAGTAAGGATACAAGCCATACAGTCATAAGTGGGAGGAGATGAGTGATAAGGAGTGATGAGAAGATTAACAGTGATATTAGTGCAGACTTAGTAAATAGTTGGACAGTGTTGAGGGAATTATTTGTTTAGCAGTGATGGCTTTTGGGAAAAAAACTGTTCTTGCGTCTAGTTGTTCTGATGTGCAGTGCTCTATATAGCTTCCTTTTACTGGCCTTGAGACCGGTAAGAATGCCAATCGGCCTTGATGTGCTCAGCTTCCAAATATATCATTGTTCAACCAGTGAATAGACTTGTAGGGTTGTACCTACATTTTCAAAGGCTACGTAATGAGTAAGTAAACCCTGTTTACTTAATGGTCCTTATCAGAGTGTTTGCAGCATGACTCCTATTGTGAGATAACCCAGGAGCACAACACCGCACACAGAGAGTTTGTCTTTTAACAATGGCTTACATACAAGACTGCTATATACATATACATACATACATAAACACACACACACACACACACACACACACACACACACACAAACACATGTGTTAGGTACACCCCAGGCAATCAATCAATCTTTATTACTCTGCACAGAGAACTACAATGGAGATAGAAGATGAGGAGAGAGAAATATGCCCTCACATGGCTGCCCTTATATAGAAAGCTTCTTAAAGCAGCAATAACCCTGCTGACTCATCCTGATTGTAACAGCATTTACAGCAGTCTTACAGCAGATGGTCAGCTCTTAAATCTTCAATATCTTAACAGTCCCAATTTCTAAAGTCCAAATCAGTAGCAGGCTAGAACTGATCTGAATGACAATTGGTTGGCCCCATCCCTGCCCCTGCCCCTGCCCCATCCTGTCTTACATTTCCTTCTTTTGCAGCTCAGCTGATTTGTGTGGCAAAGTGGATTACCACACCCCAGCTGTTCTACTTACCAGGGAAAGCTAGCAGGTGAGCTGGAGAGGTTCAAACGGGTGTTTATTAAATGCTGTGTGCGTGGTGTGAGCTCACAGAGCCGGTTGTTAAACCGGCTGCAGTCCACCATTGTTCCAAATCAAATCAAAACAGCTTACAAATGGAATAGTAATAGAATTCTTTATTGGCCAAGTGTGATTGGACACACAAGGAATTTGTCTTGGTGCAAATACTCTCAGTATACATAAAAGAAAAGATACATTTATCAAGTCAAGAATCATCAGGTACAACACTTGATAGTCATAGGATACAATAAGCAATCGAATCATACTAGGAAACAGTCAATATCGAATCATAAGGATACAGACGACAAAGTTGCAATCATTCAGTCACAAGTGGGAGGGGAGGGGTGAAAGGAAGGATGGGAGTTTTCATAGTAATAGTAGTGCAGACTTTGTAAATAGTTGGAGAGTGTTGATGAAATTATTTGTTTAGCAGAATGATGGCAAATAATTATTGTTGAGGGAATTATTTGTTTAGCAGAGTGATGGCCTTCAGGAAAAAAATGTCCTTGTGTCTTGTTGTTCTGGTGTGCAGGGCTCTATAGCGTCATTTTGAGGGAAGGAGCTGAAACAGTTATTATTATTATTACCTTTGTTGTCAGAGTACAACATGTGTACAATGAGTTTGGCTGAGCCTTCGTTCGTGCACCCCACCCCCAACACAACTCACGGTGAAGGCAGAAATCCCTAACCCAGTCCTAATCTTATTACACTTTATGACCTTGTTGCACAACACACCCGCAAGTTTATCATACTATGTTGACATGAAGTTATTTTCCGTCCAGGAGTCTAACAACCCATGGGTAGAAACTGTTCTTCAGCCTGTTGGTACAGCTGGCTATGCTTCTCTATCTCCTACCCGATGGTAGGAGAGTGAGGTAGTGCTGACTGGGGTGCGAGTCATCCCTGAGGATTTTCTTTGCTCTTCTAAGGCAGTGAGGTCATCTAGTGGTATCAGGGAACACCCCACTATGTTTTGTGCTGTGCTCACCACACTCTGTAGTGTCTATGTCCAGGATGTGAGGGAGGCCTGTAAATAAATCCATGCGTGGGTGCCACCCATCGTTTTCGCTTTTAACAAGATGGGTCAGAATCTTTGAACACGCAACTTGTATGGCCGCAGAACACGCTACCGTTATATATCAGTGCAGCATGGGAATTTTGCCAACAACTTAGCCAAGTGCCAGTAAACGCAAGAATAACACCAAGCTTTACTATCATTGTCAAGGAGGCAATTTATTCTCAAAAGAGTTCTCTTTAATACTTACTGTAAAGACAATGAGGTTTTTAAAGTATTATTTTCTGACGGGAGGAAGAAAACCACAAATATTTGTTCCTTTTCTTCTTCCAGCATTAGCTCAGCTCAGGGGGTAAAGCAACATTGGGGGTTAAGCAGAATTTTCAATATTCCAGGGCTTTTCTCTGCAGGACAATGCTTCATTCGCCATAAGGCTGCATCTCCCCCTCTTATTTCATTGTCTACGATGCTTTTGTCGCCGTACTTTTAAAGGTTTCTGAACTATTTCTGAACTATTGGTGTCTTAGCTGATGCCAAGATTAATGGCTAGAATATTTCTTTGCAAAATCAATCTCCGGTAAATGCTCAGGTTTTCAATTTTTTAAAATGTTTTCTGGAAGTGCAAAACCTTGCCAAGAAAACAATGTGACAAAGAGAGTTTTCCTTCCTTCCTTCCTTCCTTCCTTCCTTCCTTCCTTCCTTCCTTCCTT
>BHFT01030288.1:0-14618 GCA_004320025.1 Laticauda laticaudata | reverse complement strand
CGAACGGATGGCAAGGTTTTTTGTCCGTTTTACATCCTCTTTGCATCCGTTGGTTCAGTGTGACATGGGCTTTAGTTTCAGTCTACTGATGATTTTCATTCACTGAATTTTATAGCCTAAGAGTATCAATGCATTGCACTTTCTCTAAAGATATGATCCATCTAACAAAGCAGGTGATTGTCTCCGAAAACTTCAGCCACAGTGAACCACTTCTAGTCTAGACCATTTCATGACTAGATTACTATCCTTTGCTGTTAAGACTGAATTGGCATTTCTGAGGAAAGATTAAATTGTATTATACAGAGAATGGCAACAAAATGCAACCTCACAAAAGCAGCTGCTTGGTACAATAATGAAACTAGCTTATAGCAATGGAAAGCTGGAAGTTCAAAAGTTAGTGATTACACAGTAGGATTTTAGCCTGACTGGAATCATTCATGAGCTGATATTTATTTATTCATTTGCCACCTAGCTCACCAGGGGGCTACTCTAGGCGGCTTGCGATAATACAAAGGAAGAAAACGAAAGGGGTGTAAACAGAACAGAAGTAAAATAATAGAACCATAAAAGGAAAACAGACTGCAACAAGAATACATCAGTAGGATAACCAAAAAGATGGATGGGTGGAGAAAAGAAAGCAAGGGCATGGGGGGGAACCACTTTCAATACTCTGTAGAACATGCAGTGAATGTACATCACATGTGCTGAATTGCTAACGGACAATTGATTTATGCTAAGCCATGTGAAGCAATTCAGTTTCATTGAACTATGGGTCAAATTTAAAGTGCAGAGTTGGATTTATAAAACCCATCATAGTTTAATTGCAGAATCACCTGTTTAATATTGCCAACTGTTTCTTCCTGCCCAGCAGGTTCCAGCAGAGTAAGTATGCTCCAGCCCCCTCCATTAGACATTGTCATCTTGTAGAATCTAGGAAGCATGATTCCTCTGTTGCAGCCCCCACCTTCTGGAACTACATCCCTCCAGAACATAAAGATGGCACCTTCTCTCCCATGAAAGCTTTGAAAATTTGGATCCAATCTGGGTCGATCACCAGGACCAGAAGTTTTGTCTTTTGAGCTTTCAGACTCTTGCTGGAGCCCATCTTCAAGGAACTTCTCTTTAGTCAGACTCCAGCACAAGTCTGAAAGCTTGGAAGACAAAACATCTGCTCCCAGTGACTGACCCAGATTGGATCCTGCAACATTATTCTGGGACATGTATATTCGACTTCATTCTTAAAAAACTTGGCTTTGATCCCTCGGTTGATGCTTATTATTTGCCTAGGGCCTCTGCTATGTTTTCTTGATTTTTGTCCTTTATTAGTTCATTTTAATCTCAGCTATCTAATGTAATAATTTTAGCTGATTTTATGTTCTTTTCCTTAGTTTTGTATGCTGCCCAGTATTCACCAAAGTTGGGTGACCAATCAATCCAAATAAATACATGAAATCTCCAGCAGTGATTCTGCTATATAATATAAAGTATTTGCTGCTGAAAGGAGGTGTTTCCTTGTGGCAGTACAGGACAATTTGTTGGGCCTTCTCAGGGGTGATAAGAATGGAGGTGTCTAAAATTTAGTTGAATGTATTTGCGGCATTTGACAACAAATTTTGAATGGTCTTAAGCTGCTTAAGGCCCTGTCACACTGCCCAACGGATGCAAAACGGACACAATGGACGAGCAAAATGTTCCATCCGTTGTTATCCCGCTCTCAAAAAGGGGCAAAATTTGGCTAACCGGCAGCGGATAACACGACGCGGGGAGGATGCAGGGCGGATGGGAAAGCTGGATGCAGAATGGAGCCTAGCGGATGGAAGCGGATGCGACCAGATGGCACATCCGCAGGCGCTTCCGGGGTCGCCTCAGCAAGCAGACGCGCAGAACGGATGAATTCGGATAGCAGAGCGGCATGCACAGTGGATGGAAACGGATGCAGAGCGGAAGCCTAGCGGATGCACAGCGGGGACAGCCTAACTGATGCCTGGCGTAATTGCGCATAGCGGGGGGGATGCATTGCGCAAGCCACGCGGATATAAAGGAAGCAGTCGCACGTGGCCAGCATTCGGAGGAAAGACCTGCTTGCAGGATACATCGCAGTAATTGCCCGGCCCTGCCTGCATGCCTGCCTGCAAGCCCTGCTGCCAGCCTCTTGCCAGCCTGCCTCAAGCTCCTGGCCAGACTCCCTGCCAGCCTTCTCTCTGCCTGCTCCAGCCTTGCTGCCAAGCCTTGCTGCCAGCCTTGCTGCCAAGCCTGCCTTCGCAGCCTCCCTTGCCAGCCGGTCTGCCTTCCAGCCTTGGTGCTTGCCTGCCTGCCTGCTTCCTGCATGCCTTTCCTGCAGGCTTCCTGCCAGGCTTCCTGCCAGCCTTGGTGCTAGGCTCCTGCCAGCCTTTCGGTGCCAGCCTTCCTGCCAGCCTTGTGCCTGCCAGGCCTCCCTGCCAGCCTCCCTGGCCAGCCAGCAACCTCACAACCATGCGGAAGAAGCAAAAGTCTCAGCAACCTGCCGCCATCCCTGGCAAGAGGAGACAGGGCCACCCCTCCCGCCCCCTGTCACACATGAACTCTGCTTTGCTGGGGGCTTTCTGCTGCACCCTGCCAAGGCGCTGCTCTGTCTGGTGCCTGCGCGCTTCTGACTGAAGCTCTTCCTGGCCGTTGGTGCTTCTGCTGCTGCGTACTCTTGCTGTTGAAAGCTGCTCCTGTCCTGCTGGTCCTGCCTTGTCCTGCTCGTGCTCCTGAACTTGCTATGTACTTGCTTCGTACTGCTCCGTGCTCCTGGTCTTGCTTGTGCTCCTGGTCCTTCTCGTGCTCCTGGTTGCTGCTGGCTGCTGCTGGTGTTGGTGTTGCTGGGGCTCCTTGGTGCTTACTCTGCTGCTGCTGATCCTGCGTCCTGCCTGCATCCTGCTGCTGCTGCTGCTGGATGATGATTATGGATCCTGCTGCTGCTGCTGCTGCTGATGATGATTATGATCCTGGATGATTGAAGCGATGGTGGGCTGCCAAAAAGGACCTGTGTACGCATCCACGATTGTACATGGACTGCGATGCTGTGGAAGGAGCAAGAGTCAGATGGAAGGCTGCAGGAGGTCTGCACAGCGAGCTGGGCTGCTCTGAAAGTGAGATTGCAGACGAGTTTGGCTCCGCCTTTATTAATAGCAGTATAGGTGTCCCTTTGCATCCTCTAGGCATCCTCTAGGCATTCCTGTAGACATCCTTAGTATCGCAGATAGCGTCCCCTCTAGCGAACGTTTTTTTCCGTTTTAAATGCTTTTTTCCACTTGGCCATCCGTCTCTGCATCGGCTTCTGCATCCGTTCCGCTCCTCCCTGCGTCCGAGCGGATGCGAGTCTGCGCCGGATTCACAGCGGATGCCAGCGGATATAAGCGGATGCGTAACCGGATGCAGAAAGGATGCGTAGTACGGATGGCCTAGCGCGATGCAGAACCGGACGAATTGGATACATTTTCCGCGCAAAAGTTTTTGAGCAAGCTTCAAACTTTCTGAGCGCGGATGAAACCGTCCAAATTAAAACGGACTGGACTGGAGACGGATTAGAAGGAAGGCAAATGGAGGCACGTGAGTACATCGCGTTTTCGAACGGATGGCAAGCTTTTTTGTCCGTTTTACATCCTCTTTGCATCCATTGGTGCAGTGTAACGGGCTTTAATTGAAGACTTTATATCATTGCTCTATTTTACCTTTTTATCATTTTTTTAAACTTGTATATTTTATTTTATATCTATGTTTACATTTTATTTTTGTTTATACACTTTCTTTGTGCCTTGGTACTATAATGAAAGATTGATGTTTATCCCAGTGAAAAATGTACCCTTTGATGCCATAATAAAAGGAAACATACAAATGTTTCAGTACAGTTCTAAAGTTTACCACACTCTCTTCTTTGGTCTTTGAGATTAATTGCCTTTCTGAGGCCTAATAGCACTGATGCAGTAAAATGGTATTGCAGTTAATCCTGAGACATGTCATGGAAGATAATGATTCTAAACACAGATAATCAAATGATTGTAATTAATTATTGGAAAGCTACACATTATCAATAAACTCTTATTGGAAGATTGTAAATCATGACTATAGAACTGAAGTTCTCTAGATGATACAAACACAGTATTCTAACTCTCAGCAATCCAAGCCAGAGTAGCCAATTATGAGGCACAATGGTAGTTGTTGTAGTGTAATAAAAACTCAATGGCAATATTCCTCATTCTTATCAGAATTTAAACATTTTTCAGATTCTACTGTATTGCTATTACAATTCATATGCCAAGGTTTATTGAATAAACCTCAACTGATTTATTCACACATATCGAGCTATAAACCCTAATCATAAACCACGACAGCTAGTTTTGCCCATCCTAATAAGCTGTAAAAACATACACTACATTATACTTTAATTGATATGTGTATCATGTGTGTAACAGGAAACATCTGATACAGTCAATATTAGCTGATAACATTCATACAGTACAAGTCAAGAAACAAATTCTGGTACCTCATATAGACCTGACCAATGATTCCTGATTCAAAATTTTGAAGGTTTATGGAGAAGCTTCATATTTATATTGCAAAATATGAAACATATACTGTAAAATATATTGCATATACTGCAAAATATGAAGCATATCTGAAAAGCCAGATCAAGATAACCCCATAATTTATTTCACAAAACTGAAGTACCCCGAGGTCAGAAAAGTAGTGATCCCTAACAAGACTGTCTGCTCTTTTTTCTACCTAGACCCTTTTATCTTTACCAGATGCAATATAGGCAAATAATATAAACAATTCTCTCCTCGTTACCTTCGCTTGTTGAAGATACTTGCCCCAAAAATACAGTTGATAATTTCTCCTTTCTAGTTGGAAATTCTGGAATTTCCATTATTTGCACATCTAGAAGATTTCTGATGGGGGAAACTGCATGACATCATCAGATAACCTAGCAAGATTACCAGAAATATGCTGATGACATCAATAGGAATGGAATGGAAAAAAGAAGATATGTGGATGGATGGCTTGATTATCTTCTGCAGCAATCCAAGGAATATTTCTTGAAACCCTCTTTAACAACTCCTTGTTATAAGGAGTCCAGCCAGAGATCCCAAGGTCCGTCTTGGAAAGACTGTGCTAAAGGCCCTGTCACACTGCCCAACGAATGCAAAACGGACACAACGGATGAGCAAAATGTTCCATTCGTTGTTATCCGCTCTCAAAAGGGGCAAACATTTGTATAACCAGAGCGGATAACACGGACGGGGGGAGGACGCAGGGCGGATGGAAAGCGGATGCGGAACGGAAGCCTAGCGGATGGAAGCGGGTGGGAGCGGATGGCACATCCGCAGGGCTTTCGGGGGGCCTCAGCAAAGTGGACGCGGAATGGATGAAGCGGATGCAGAGCGGATGCACAGCGGATGAAGTGGACATATATGGTTGCACATTTAGAGAGACTATTAACTTCATGGAAAGGCATATCTTTTACATCTTGAAATTCCAAGTATTATTTTTATACATAACTCAAGGCAGATCAAGGAGGCCCACTTCCTGATTCTGTGAGCAGGCTATTTGGGGACAATTTTTAAAAATAAACTTCCTTTGAAAGTTTGCTTGCTGTCCTTGTGTTTCCCTTGGCATTTTCATTCTTTACAAATCCTACATTAAATGATACACAAATTAGCAGTAACATGCTTTTTTAAAAGGTTGAACTATTTTACAACAATAATCACTGAAACTATTTTATAGTGTGACCTTATAAATTTCCTGATTCTTTCTTTTCCATATCTGGCACCAGACTCAACAGTCTAGATGTACATTACTTAATTTGTTTATTGAGTGCAGCAATCCAGCCCCTTCAAATCTGTATCACTATAATTTGTAGCTTACATGACTCATATGTTTCTATGGGAAGAACTTTGAAAAGCATATCATTGCTGATTCTATATTCAGGCTAGCATATGTTGTTGATAATAAAGATTTGTTGGAAAAATATTGTGATCAAAAACCCATTTATTCTGATGCTGGAAAACATAATTTCACGTAGTCCGGTCATTTTACAACCATTACAACCATTTTACAACCATTCAAACTTCACAGAACAGGTGCTTTACAGTCCGTAAAGTCCTGCTAGCCATTATAAATAGTTGTGTCACCGTGCTCCCCCTCCTCATAGTCACTTGACCACATGTTGGGTGGGTCAGTTTTAGGACTGTTGTTGCTTTCCACAGTCATGTAAGTCTAATTTTTGCCAGTTTCTGGCAAAAAAAAAACCCACCTGGGTTTGCTTAAGGATCATTGCAAAAAAGGCCAGAAAACTACATCTGCTTAGATGGATGTGATTTATAACTATAATGACTTACAACTGTTAATTCTGGACTGAATTATGGTCGTAAATCAAGGACTATCTACATGCTGGCCTAAGTACATTTTACAAATGGAAACTGCTTGGGTTGGTAAAGGCCCAAATCAGGTGTGCCATAGTTTGCAAACCTACAAATGTTGTCATTTCTGAACTATGCTATGTGTGCAATTTGCTCTTGAAGCGATCCAAATTATTTTGGCATCTATGTCTTTGAGCTATGTAAACATCCAGACAACCACTAGATGGCAAAAAGGAGATACAGAAAACTTAATTCTTTGCTGTCATTTAATAGTCCTCCTTATTTTTCCAACGCAGATTCTGTTTTGTTCGGAAAACACACGAGGTAGACCGGGTTCCAACAACAAAGGCTTTATTTACACTCAGTCAGTAAAGGAACATTTGGCTGAGCCAGGCCAGCCTTTTACAGGCTAGCCTGCCTGCTTGTAGCCGATGCATTTCCTTAAATTTGCCGCCTTTAGCAGCTCTTGGATTGGTTCTAGTGAACCAAATCCAATGCTGGGTTTTTGGCCAATCAGATTTTTAGATTTGGAGTCACCCATTTACATATAGAACACCTCCCTCTTAGTTCAGTCCTACGTGGTGACGTAGTCTCGCAGTAGGTGGGGCTTTTCCGGACTCGACTGGACTTGCGCGGTTCATTCTTAGCCGAAGACTTCGACCGGTTCGGATGGGCTGCTGTGTCTTCTGTCCTTCTCCCTGGAACCCGTCTGGAAGGGTGAGTAGCCATTTTACCACCGCACTGAGTTGCTTCGGCGGCGGTTTGTCCGCTCCCTCCCGTTTCCTCCAGCAGGTCAAGCTGGCCTGGCTGGCCCCTTCCGATGGGCTCTTCCACAAGTCTCTCAAACAGTGAGTCTTTTATTTGCTCTTTTTGATTATAGTGTTCATTGGCTTTAGTTTTAAGCGGTTCTTTATTAACTTCTCGCCTTTCCCCCCCACCTTGGTGTTGCAATTGTCGTTTTGTCAGGGAATGGTTGTATGTCTGTGGGTTCTTTCTATAAATTCGGGACCGAAGCTGGTCTATGTGCCGTTTCCATTCCCTGCCATCCTCTACTGTTAAACGTAGGATTTGGGGCCTGTGATTTGAGTAATCTGTCCTGTGTAGCCATAACGGTTCCCCTGTGAAATTTTAGCGTATACCAAATCGCCTATTTCAATTGTGTAAACCTAGTAGAGGAGTCAGGGGGGTTTTCTGGAGTAAAATTTGGTTGTAACCTATGCAAGGTGTGATCTTAACTTACGCCCCATAAGTAATTCTGCTGGGACTTATTGGTTACGGTACTGGGCGTTATGTGCTGGAGTGTGAGCAAACGGCTTACTTTCTGTTGGACATCTCCGGCGTCCATTCTTTCTAAACCTTCTTTAGTAAAACCGGACCATTCTCTCAGCCCTGCCGTTCGCAGCCGTGGGCCGGCGTGGTTAGGGATGTCTTATGCCTAGGAGGCTAGTATTGCTCAAATTGTATGCTGTTAGCTGTGGCCCATCTATCGGAGACAAAAACGTCCGGTAGACCATGGGTGGCAAAAAGGTTGTCCAGTTTTTAATTACAGTTTCTGTTGTCGTTGATGGCATAACTTTTACTTTCAAGCCAATTAGAGTAGCATCAACGACAATCAGAAAGGTATGTCCCTTGGTAGGGACCCGCGAAGTCAATGTGAAATCTTGACCAAGGTCCCGAGGGTTTCCCAGTCGCTTAAACGGGTGCTTTGGTGGGTACGGTCTAATTCCCTGGCATTTGTTGCACGAGCTTACCCAATACTCTATGTCCTTATCAATATCGGGCACCACACAAACTTCTGCAAGGCTTTTCATCTTAACTATTCCCGGGTGCCCTTCATGTAACAACCTAAGTACCCTGGAGTTGTGATAGGCTTGTGCCAAGTCGAGTTTTGCAAAACTTTGCCCTTTCCCAGAGAGTGAAGCAAATGGTGGCACGACTGCACCGGGTATGCGCTTGGTTGTAAAGCGTGGTTCAGGGTAGCCGCTATAGTCACCCACAAGATTCTAATGGACCCATCAGGTTTTATGGGTGTGACAATAGCTTTCCCACTTTGCATGGTCCACAGGTTCTAGCACTCCCTGGGCTATTAGTTTGTCTAGCTGTTCTCTATCTTTGCCTTTAGTGCAAAGGGAACTCGCCTGGCTTTTATTCTTCGTGGGGCTATTGGGGTCTAGACTAAGAAAGAAATGGATGCCCCGATACTTGCAAGTGAGCCGTTCAAAAACGTCCTGGAATTCACGGATGAGGTCGTCTTCCCAGCCAGTTGTAGTCACTCGATCGATCCCGGTCATCCCGATGCCAAATGGCGCGAACCATTCGATGCCCAGGAGGCTCGGTCTGTTTCGGTCACTATAGTCAGTGGCAGCATTTTGATGTGTTGTTTATAGGCGACCCGAAAATGTCCCATGCCGACTACAGGGATTCGGTTTCCCTGGTAGTCTTTGAGGATTAGAGGTTGCTTTTGTAATTCTTCGGTTTTGATGTCTGGGACTAGCTGTTTTATTGTGTCCCACGATACCATAGAAAGAAGGACCCCGAGTCCACTTCCATTCTTGCAGGGCTTCCCTTCGATTTTTACAGTTACTTTAACTTCTTCCCACTTTCCGTCTGAGTGCTCTCTATAGTGACAGTTTGGTGTGTATTGGCTCGCTTCTCTTGTTGCCACTTTCTCTCAGCTCATTTAGGCTCAGCTTGTATTGGGAATTTTGGCGTCTCGTAGGGCTATAGCTTTTCTTGTTTCTGCAAACCTTTTCGATATGCCCTCGTTTCTGCATGCCTGCAGATAGCATCGAGAATCTGCATTCGGCTCGGGCATGGTTCTTCCGCAGCTGGCCGCATTTCCCGCCAATTCCTTCTTTCGCGCTCTTTTTTGTTCGCGAATAAAGGGTGGATCTCGTCGTCTTCTTCGCGTCGACTCGATTGCCTCTCCTGACTCTTCGTAGTGGGAGGTGGTGGTAGGCTGCTTTCTGTCTTTTGGCTGGGGTTGTTCTTTCGCTGTGTTGTGTTCATCTTCTTCATTGTGACCGCCAATTTCTTTGCGGTTCGGCGGCCGTGGCTCCGCGATGGCTTCTGTTACGGTGATGTTGGGCTTGTTGAGTAATTTACTCTGTGCATTAGGGTCTCTTTAGCCCCAACACCACGCGATCCCTCATCGCTTCACCGCATGTTCAGAAATCACACTCACCCCCTATTTGCCTCAGAAGCAGCAACGAAATCGGTGACGGTCTCTCCCTCTCTCTGGTCTCTGCGGTAAATTCGTGTCGCTTATTAGATTTGCACACACCGGAGCATAGTGTGCTTTGAGAATTCTTTGCAAGCTGGCCACGTTAGTTGTTTAACGTCTCGGGGCTTCGGCAGGCTTTGCCATCTTGAACACCGTTGGTCCGCAGTGGGTTAGGAACACAGCTCGCTTGCGTTGCTCTGAAATGTCTTCCATTTCATTGCTTCCAGATACATTTGGAAGCGATCTGTATATGACTCCAATCCTCTTCGTTAGGATGAAGGGTGCGGCGCGTGCGTTGTTTCCAGGCATCTCTGCTGGCGTCTGGGCTTCTTTCACCACGTGCAGGTTTCGGTTCAGGACGACTCCACCTTCGTCGCCAGTGTTTTGTTCGGAAAACACACGAGGTAGACCGGGTTCCAACAATAAAGGCTTTATACACTCAGTCAGTAACAGGAACATTTGCTGCAGCCGAGGCCAGCCTTTTATACAGCTGGGCCTGCCTGCTTGTAGCCTTGGCATTTCCTTAAATTTGCCGCCTTTTAGCAGCTCTTTGGATTGGTTCCTAGTGAACCAAATTCCACCAATCCAATGCTTAGTTTTCTTGGCCAATCAGATTTGTAGATTTGGAGTCACCCATTTACATATAGAACAGATTCCATTGCCCTACTGTTTATATCTGACACGACAGAGCAATTCATGGTTGGCCATTAAACTAGGCCATTTGCTGTACCCCAGCCTTTAATTCTTTTGTGTCCCAGCTTTTCTTTCCCTTGGCACTTAAGGTCCTGCATGGCATAGAGTTACAAGACAATTTGGAAGAAAAATGGTAGAAAAAACTGTTTAATAATGATTTCAATAATCCATACAAAATTGCTTGCCCTATCAGTTGTATGATGGATAATAAAGCCAGTCATGCATTTTAAAAGGCCAGAAGGATAAAATAAAAAACCATTACAAATAGGCAAAGGTCAATCCTGAATAGGCTGGTTTTTTTAGCAATAAGTCCTTTCAAATGTCAAAATTTCCAGTCTTCATTATTAAAGTGAAATGTCTACTGAAATTAATTAAGGAAGAATGACAGCAAACACCATAATCCTGATCACATGCTGAATTCAGGAGAAGAAATGTGAAGTGTGCTATGTTGGCATCACCAGAATTTAGGGCAATTTTCTAATAGCATCCATGGATGAGATTCCAAGAAGGGCCTTTGTGTTCATGCCTTAATGCAGGGGTGCCAAACTCAAGGCCCGGGAGCCAGAGTCAGCCCATGGGGTACTTACATCTGGCCTGTGGGGCCATCCTGGAAACACCAAAGGACCAGCCTGCGGCACCTCTGCCAGCAAAAATGGAGCTTGTGAGGGCTGCGCGTGGCCCACCTGAGCTCTGGCAGAAGGTTGCAAGAGGCCATTGCAGCCAAAAATGGAGCTCAGGAGCCCACTTTCACTGGCAGAGCGCTTGGGCCACCACAAACACCCCCCCAATATGAGTGACATCATGCTGGCCACACCCACCCTGGCCACACCCACCCTGGACCCCAAGGTCAAACACAACACTGATGTGGCCCTTAAAAATATCGAGTTTGATACCCCTGCCTTAATGCATAAATTGGTAGGTTGTGATATAGCCAGGAGATTATTAGAATTTCTAGGATTAACTGGTTGTCTTATCTTCAAAGCTACAGGTGTTTGCCTTGAAGTGACTGTTTTTTAGCACCATCGAAGTACATGTGTAACTTAACAAATGTCATGACTATGAACATGTCAGATGGTGCTTCATTCAAAATCCAAGAAAGATACTCTTAGACTCCATTATTATAGAGAAAAGGAACTTTTACTGGAAATCAAGTGGTAGCATCAAAGGAATTCTAGATCTGAGGATTTACGCATGAAAAACACATATACAAAGTGATGGGAACATTCTCACCCACCATAATTCAAACACCCCATCCAATCAAAGATGCATATAATGTCATGTGGGAAATCTTCAGGTGGTGATGCAGACATCTGGCTGTTGACCTCGGCCTAATTTGATAAAGAGCTACAGTTGTGCAATAAGCAAGCAAGTAGGCATAAACAATAAAGTTTTCCCCAAGTTATACAGTTCATTCTCTAAAACCTCCAGTATATTTCCCACTCCCACAAAGCCCAATTATTTCACCCTCCCCCAATTACCATAGCAGTCAAAAGATGCAAGAGAAAGGAAAGGAGTCTTGAAGGCTGACATTACAGTTGTAGTGCCCCTACGAACAATTGTTGTCCTCTTTGAACAGTTCTTGTCCCCATCGTATGTGAATGTGCCATACAATCAATCAATCAATAAGTGGGTGGGTGGGATCTATGAAATTTTGTTACTTTTGATTTCTTTTAATGTGCAGAAAGAATGTACATTCATATATAGCAGCTGTAAATGTTTTGGATCCCTGGATCGAGTTTTACTTTTACAGCTTTGTTACTACTGGGTAAAACAACAAAACACAACACCTTCCTTGGTTTTCTGTTTTCCTTATGTTTCTGCTCACTGTTTCTACCAACTGAGTTTCTGGCTGTACTTCAACACTCAGGATTCCTAAATTTTTAACACTATAGTTTTATTATATGATGTTATATGACTTCTTAGTGGAAAGGAAGAGGGCATCTGATAAGAAAAACTACAATAGGTTAACGAGAAGAGGTTCCATGATGAAATACTGTCAGTTACCACTGAAATACTGTCAACTGCTGTATACTTGCAGATAATGTTTGATGTGTCAGAAGACAGGCTGGTATAAATTTCATTCAGCTGAATGCAGCCATGATGACTGGAGGAGATCTCTGTGCCAACTGTAGCATCTGGAAGATTGTAAACTGGATTATAAGGGAAATAAATGATTAAGAAATGAGGTAAATATAACTGTAATTACAAAATTAAAGGGCTTAAATGTATTTTAGGAAGTATAAATGGGTGTCATTTAGATTACTGTGGGTACATATAAAAATAGGAATTCATAGTTTAGTGCATAGTCAGGACAGATTGGGGCAGCTTATAAATGTCAACATAAAATAATAAAATAAAATGTGCATGCTCCAGTTAGCAAACACAATGAAAGAATTTGGAATGAGTTTTGAAAAGAGCTGTACAACATTCTGAATGAATGTTTTTCTGCTTAAGAAAATGTCTCCTTTGAATACGTGGCTTGAGCATATCTTTATTCATTTTTACACATAGTGAAGAAGTGAATATCAGTCTAAGAGCATGATTTACCTAACATTTTATGATGAAAGATTCAGGGAATTCATGAAATTTAAAGGATTTCAAAACATTTTGAATGTAGGTTAAGTAATTTTTTTTTTGTATTGTTAAGACCTCATCTCAGGGAAAAATGAACACAGAAAAAAATTTAAAGAAGTAAGAATGAAAGCAAAATATTGCACAAAATAAAAATAAGGAGCCTGTATGAAAACATATTACAAGAGAAAATAATCTCCCATTACCGTACAGGAAAAAAACAATGTGCAAATTGCTTAGAAGAGACTATCACAGAAATGTATGGGGGAAATACAAAAGAAAAAGAATCTTGGATGTAACAAAAAAAGACTGAGGGTGACAAAAAAAGTTGGCTTCAAAAATTGAGGTTGAAAGAAATATATTATGTAATGTATAAAGACAAAAACAAGAACCACGAAGAATTCAGTGAAATAGGATAAGATAAACTTCACATTAAAAGGCAGAAAAAAATGCAAATATTAGCCGTGATATTATAGGAAGGTGTACAACATGTTAGAACTGTGATGAGAGAAAGGATTTTTTTTAGAAAAACAAACAGCTTGTGCTTAATGCACGTGTGCAAATGTGCATGCACATGCGCATACATGCAAATGTGCATGCACATGCACATACATGCACAAGACCCTCACAAAGGAAGGAAAGCAATTGGTCATTGCTTTCATGGAATAAAAAAAAATGGGAGGACACAACATCCAATGGGATGGGAGATCGTAGCCTCCAGCCTGCACTGAATACCTTGCCAGCTTTTGCCAAATGTCTCAGTCCAGACAGGATTAAAAAAAAAAAAATGGTTTAGAGCAGTGGTCCCCAGCCTTTTTTGTACCAGGGACCAGATTCACGATTATTCATTCTTCCATGGACCGGTATCTGAGTAATACGAGACTCCACTGCCATCGGGATGGCTCTTCATTCAAAGCCGCCCCCACCCTTCGACGAAACTAAGGCGCGAGGATTCCTTCAGTACCCAAATGCTGCTTTCCAACCGAAAACCCGGAAGCACTTTCCAACCGAAAACCCGGAAGCAACCGAAAATCCGGAAGCACCATTGAAACAAAATGGTGGCGCCCAAGCTTTGCGGCCCAGTACAAAATGATCCACGGACCGGTGGTTGGGGACCCCTGGTTTAGAGTCAAACTAGCAATAATACAGGAAGGAGCAGCTAAATGGTAGTTGCAGAAATGCCTGCTGTGTTATTGCTTAACCCAAAAGTGTGATGCATATATAAAAGTATGAAAGGAGTTTTAGATATGTGTTAGAAATGTTCTTTAGCTTCCAGATAAAAAGGCCATAAGCATGCATTCAGTACATTGGCAGGATATACCACTTGCGTAGATATATTTGCTCTGGTTAATTTATATAATCAAAATATTAAACAATTTTTTTGGCTGAATAGGGAAAAAGTGGATGCCTTCCTCCATTAAGCAAGCCCTAATGAACAGCTCACTTTTCTGGACTGTCTATTGGGGCAAATCAAGAAAAACAGTTATCTTCTTAGCCTACTGTTCTGGAGACCTTTTTCTCAAGATATCTATAAAATATTATCATGTATAACCTGAGAAATCTCAGCACAACAGGACTGGGTCTCCATGCTGAATAGCATCAAACACCAATATGCGAAGCCATTTCAAGCTTGAACTTTAATCCCAGCTGTAATTACCGTATATACTCGCATATAAGCCAATCTCGCATATAAGCTGACCCTTAAAAAACTGCCCCAAAATGAGGCATTTTGCAAAAACTCGCATTAA
>BHFT01030287.1:0-12303 GCA_004320025.1 Laticauda laticaudata | reverse complement strand
GATAACAACGGATGGAACATTTTGCTTGTCCGCTGTGTCCTTTTTGCATCCGTTGGGCAGTGTGACATGGGTTTAAAGAATTGGAATACAAGATTTTGCCAATCAATATAATTAAAATACCATAACAAGAGAGCATAGCTGATAGGCACTGTACATTAATTTCACTCTCTGCAAAATCATGCTGATCAATTTGTAAGATTGACAGTTATGGTCTAGCAAAATATAAGAGTTTTTTAAAAAAATATAAAAAATAAAACAGGAAGTTCAGTCTTTCTGTCCTCTGCTTGGTACAACTCTCCACCTAGGAATGCATCAATATGTAATTAAATACCATCTTTTATCATGAAGAATCCATAAAATGTCCATAGCGCTTTATAGGTTTCAAAAGTGAGAAGACAGATAGGAGCCTCCAACTTTCAAAAACCTTATAAATGAAAATTGACAAAATGAAGTGTAGTTTCTTGTCAAGGGGAATTCTCAATTTGAACAAAGCTTATTTACAAGTGAAATGTTTACTTCAATAAATTATTCTCATCTGTGCCTATGCTTTAATAGTTAGGTTGCTTTTATTGTTTCTATTATTGTTGCAGTCCTTAGCTGAGGCAGCTTTGCAGCATTCAACAAATAAGTCCAGAAATAAAGTCTTTCAGTTGATTTGGGACTAATATTACACTGGACTGATGAAGCACGTTAAGCAGACTGCTTGGTTCTATAGCATATCAGTTCTGTTAATGAATTCCTCTGGAACTTGTGGCAAGACATTTTATTTTCAACTTGTTTGTTTGCAAAATGAGGAGAAATGCATTTGTTCTGAAACATAGGGAGAAGAAAAGAGTTAACTGCATTAACCCAATTTTACCTGTCTAATGGAATAAGAGGGAACTATTTAAAATTCCACAGAGCTATTCCATAGCAAAGGAACAAAATTGTAGAACTGCAAAATTTGTAAGAATGTGTAAGATTGTATGTGGCTTTATTAATTACTACAGTACCTAAGGAAAGACAACATTTATAGATCAATGCTACACAGGGGAAAATGTGTAAACATGGTATTGTCAGCTTGAAGGGAAATTTAAACAGAAAAAAGTTACACTTCATAGTTGCCTACAATTTGGCTTTAAATAAATATTCCTTAATCTTTTCCAGCCACCTTGAAAGAGTTATTTCTCTTATGCAAGGCACCAGACATAGTGAGCATCACCTACAGCAAATGGATTTAATACAATTTAGGATAGAGATAACCAGAATGGGCCACAGCCAAGAAGTTATTTATTGAAGATTGAGCATGGCGTCCTTAAGATTTTATGACCTTTTCCGAAGACTGAAATATTAGCTTCCCTGGGAATGATTGCCTGGATGGTTTTATTATTCAGGTCCAACCCATATAGTAGATCACTAGAAAGGAAAGCAACTCCCATTTAGCTGTGGGTACATTGAAAGTACATGTACTTTAAAATACCTGACTCTGTGGTTTTTTCCCCAAACCCCAAAAACTTTAATCTTAGACTATCTACTATTGACCTCACCCCTTTCCTAAGAGGTCTGTAGGGGACATGCATAAGCGTACCAATGTGCCTACCGTCCCTGCCCTATTTTTTGTTTTATTTTTCTTATATGTATCCATGTACTTATAACTATGTTTATACTTACACCTATTATCTTGTAAGCAATTGACAAATCAAATCAAATGAAAAAATAAATAAAATGTAGCTGTCCCTCTAGTTCTTTTGGATAACAACTCTCTACTTTCTTACGTTGGCTGGAGATTCTGAAAATTGTAGCATAAGCTATCTTACACATCTTTTCCGAATGCTTTGACTACCTAAAGGAAACTTGTATGGATCTTTAATACGCACTATCAAAGATACTGAACAAGTAAAAAAAATCAGGTAACTAAACATGTACAGTTTAGATTGAAAGGAACCAAAGGCACTGTATATATTTATGAAATAATACTATATCACCCAGATGGCTGAGTTGCAGTATAGGTTACTGGCAATAGGGCTGTACAAATAGTTGAGGTAAAGGGGATAACTAGCTTTTCCCCACTCTTCAACAGTCAGGTTGCACAGAGCTCCAATAGGAATAGCCTGGGAGGGAGGGAGGAAGGCAGGCACAAACAAGGGAGAAACTATGCTGTTGTTGCTCCACCTCCTCCTCTTTTGCTGTCTATATCTTAACCAGCTGTTGTATCTATCAGCAGAAGCAGCAACATCAGACTCTTCTGCTTCTAGTTTAATCATGATGAAATGAAACAAGGAGGGGGATGCACCATGTGGTACAAGGAGAGCCATGGAGGCCCACAGTTGATGTGGTGGCAGGGAAGAAGCAGTCATGTGACTCTCCTTCCTTTTCCCTACATATTTCAGTGGTGGAAACTAGGAAGGAGGAGTTCAGTCTAGGAGGTTTGACTTGGGGCCAAGCGAGTTCTACCTATTTTCCAGTTGCCAAGTGCATATTTAACGTGGAGTAGAATCTAGAATCAGCTGGATGATGATAATGATGAAAAAGACCTTGCACCTCAGACTCAATTTCTTTCCTCAGATTAAGAGGAATGTACCTTCTTCATGGTATTTTATGGTATATCACAGCAGTGAGGAAAATATAATGTGATCCACAGTGACCATCAAACAAACGTTTGTTTGTTTTACCATTTCACCTGGAGCATAAAACCACATTTTATAGTCTTAGACCTTAGACTTTTATCGTCTAGTTTATTTGCCCTATATAGAATGGTACTGTTGGCAGATGATAAAATGTGTTAATTGCAATTGAGGAACTGAATGAAATGATTAGGTTGTCTAGCAGGTTTGTCAGAATAATGGAGGCAGCACTGGCATCTAAATTTATTACAGAATGTCTCTTCTGACTTATCATGATTATTATTTTAGAAGAGAGATCAAACTTAGCATTTAGGGCCTGAAATTGGGTGATATTATTGTCCAAGATGCAAACATGATGCCTTGAAGCATTTTTGACCTAAAACTAACAAGTATCCCACCATTCCTTTTTGAAATGTATTGTAGTATAGTTTTCTTCTAGATGGTACCTATTGTTAACTCAAAAAATATCAGCCAAATCATTTTGTATTCTGACAAGATCTATCCAAAGTGGATCTCTCCTGCATTTATTCTTGCATTATGTCATGGTCTAAGCAGTTGAGTTAAAAAATATTTGCCTTCTTATTTAGTCACTTGGTGTCATTTTAGGAAATAGGCAACATAGCTTAGAATGTTATAATTCAGGTCTGTTGACATGAAACAGTAATTGATAACTATATCTGAATAACTAGTTGTCAGTTTATTGAAATTCAGATGCTTTTTATCAGGCTAATCCAATTTTCACAGCTGTCTGGATATAAACTACAATCTGAAATATCTTCAAATTGAAATTTCGCTGTGAAGGGAAACTACGATCTCCTGACTAACAAATAAGAATGACATATACAGTAACACTAACACTGATGAACTTGGAGATGGGAGAAGACTCTAAGGATAGCATGGAGAGCCAACAAACTAACCCACAATTTTCACACAAGGCATAAATGATCAGGCTACTTTGTACATAATATGTGAAAACCGAGGTTTCTGGAGAAGGCTATAATGCTACAAAAGGTGGAAGGAAAGAGAAGAAGAGGACAACCAACATCAGGATAGCTAGACTCAATTATAGCAACAAAGAGTGAACTGTTGAGGACAGAGCCTCCTGGAGAAAATCTAACTAGGTGGTTGCTAAACGTCAGCAATTTTGCCTTTAGAAACCAAGCTCATTGGTATAGCAGAAGGGGAATTATCTTTGGAGAAAGAACAATGGTAAAGAACAAGGGAAATGGGTAGATCTTCCTTGCTGTGGCACTAAAATAAGAATATACATGTGGTGATGTAATCACATAAATGGTGTGATTGCATACTTATGTTCCATTACCTGGGACATGCACAATGGATGTAGTCATGTTTGTTTCATCATCCCCTCCCTCCTCATTCTCCCTGAGAAATAAGCTGTTTATTGAATAAGGTGATGATAAAGGAAGAATGTGTTGTTTGTTTAAGAAAATTAGCATAAGCAACCTTGTATGAAATCTAGGGATGTGTTGCATCAATAACTGAGTTATTTATAGGCGTAAATCTGGGTTATTTAATTGCAGTTAGAAGAACAAGATTTGGGCTGTAAAAATGAAAACTAAAAGATGACATCAAAGAACTAGATCTTTCTGAACCATGACAGAATCTGGTTGTTTTTTTGCAGCCCAGAACTATTAGTTCTTTGATCCCAAGAAATGTCTAGTGGAACAAAGGTTATTAGGAATAAAGTGTTTTTTCCTCTTTAAAAGATCTGAAATTCAGTTGGAATGCACTACTCATTTAGAGTATAGTCAATCATAAGTAGCTCTTTCCCCAGTAGTCCTTGGAATATTTGTTTTCAAGATTCTTGGCCAACTCAGACAATGAAATAATGCTAACGTTTCCCCTCTGGCACAAAATAAACCAGCATGGTTTTTTTCTCTGGGTTTTAAACAGAGATTCATGCAATTTCTGCTGATCTGCTTATCCCCACATAGTTCTGACTGCAGAGTGCCTGTTTAGGGAAGCTCCTGCCCTTGGAACATCTTACCCTCTGAGTTAAGATTGGCTCCCTCCTTTCTGACTTTCCTGGAAGAGCCAATACCTAGCTCTTCCAGATGGCTTGGGGCCTCAATTGGGGAACATCACACTGAATGTCTCTAATTAAATAAGAAATTAAATTAAATAAAAAAACCCATACCTTCCCTCATGCATCAGCTGCCCTTTTTTCCATCTTGTGTCAATGATTTTATTTTGTTTATATCGTGATTTTATTGGGAACATTCATATTTAAACCTTTTAATGTTTTTATGTTATAAGCTACCTAGAATTGCTTTAAAATGATATGGACAGCAAATAAATTTCAAACAAACCTGTAGGAAAGAACTTTTTGTAGTCCTGATCTGGTAGCCCTAAGAGAGACTGGTATAAAAAAGCTAAACCACGTGGAAAAGAATCAAGCAGAAGCTGGCTGCATGTATTCTCCCCTTTCTTATATCAATTTCCTAATTATGGATATAATTTTGTTTTGTTTTGTTTACAAGCTGAGCTCTGTCAAATTGCTCAGCTCTCTCATAAATAGTTGCCTTTCAACTGGATGTAGATCTTTACTTAAAGCACAACATATTTTATAAGATAAAGGAATGCAGTGTAAAATGCAATGTAACTTCCACCAGATTACCACTCCCAAAATTGTTGTGAGATTTCATCAATGGGTGTCTGGGTTTTTTTTGGCACATCTTTATTTTGCAATGGTGTCTCTAACCAGAATATTGGCTCCCCATTATGAGCAATAGAAAATGTTCTCCCAGTTCTACTTCTCATTTATTGCATTAAAGTCACAATCTCATACATGTTTGAGTGGGAGCATTCCATTCAGATGTACAGAACACGTACAGAACTGCTGAAAAAACCGGGAAGGGGCTACAAATTGAGATGGCAAGCATTTGTTCATATAGTTGCCAGGAGTCAATGGCATCCAATTCAGCCTAGATGTAAGATTTCATCATAACTGTCCTTCACAAGATTTGTAGCACTCTCTTTACTTTTTCTACTGAAACAAAGAAAAATTCATTTGTATAATATAGCTTCTTAAAACCTCTATCTGTACTGCTACTTTTCCTTCAATTTTCTTTGTCTGCCTTGCACAGTGTTGATATTGATTTGATAGTATTTGTGGATTTATCTTCTTATGCTGCCTGAAGGAGACATCCCGGCAATTTAAATGTATATTGCTTTTTGCTTTGGTTTATTTTAAACCATCTCTTGCGAGATGTTGTATAGTTCCTTCCTTTTGCAATTTTACTTTTTAAAAGATTATACTATTTTGCTTTCTGATCAATATTTTAAAGTGAAATCTCCTGCTAGTCAGAAAAACTCAAATACTGAATTTTGATTCTAACAGTCTGATTGTGTTTCTTTAGGAGTTATTACCTAAGGGCTCCTGAGCCCTCCCATTCTTCAGGAGATAGGTCAGGGAAAGGATCAAAGGGAGGCATGAAAGAAAATATATGGCTGCAGGCCTCATATTTCGTTGTGAATTTTGTAATCTGTATGACAGTCAGATAGTTAATTTAATTCATAGCATTTCTTTTTTGTTCCACAAATCTTTTCTGTCTGCCTCACTAAGTTCCTGCTGTTCTTTGTTGAATCCAAGCCTTTGTTTTGGCATCAGTGCAGAAAGTGGTTGATCATTATCTTATTCTGATTCTCTTTGTAAATTTCCTAGTCTACTGTCTCTTGCTTTTATATTCCCCGGTAATTTCTCATCAAAGCATCAATCAGACCTAACTCTGCTTAGCTTCCAGGAGTACAGGAAGTTGGCTAGGTGCTCTCACTTGTCAAAACAACAGCAGCAGAGGTTTCATTGAACCTGAAATCAAGTTCCAGTGATTGGTCTCCTAAAATATACACTTCACTCTCGGAAACTTTTATATACCTTGTCCCTGGAAAGGGATCCCCTGTCTATTAGATTCTTGAAAGCAAACAATCCACTGGAATGACTGGGAAAAACCTGCAAACTGAAATGTACTACAACAGCACGCGTGTGAGAGTGGGTGAATGCAATTGGTATTTCTAACGTCTTTGGAATCTACTTGGGAAAACAGGAAGGTATTTTAGCCATTTAAGAACATTACAGATTATTAATCTTTTAGGATCCACAGAAACACTTTTGCAAGTATGTAATTTAAGGCAAAATAAGTAAGCAATCAATGTCATAAAAATATCAGTAAGCTTTACACTGACCAAATTCAGATTTCCCAAAGCTGTAATCTCAGATGGTGACAACCAGTACATGGAAACTTCCAAAAACTTTATTGCATTTTAATTGGCTGCAATGTAAAGATTTCTAGCATGCACTTTTAGTTGGTTTGATTTTAAGGGCTCTGAACAAGAATGAAAGCCTTTATCAATTTTATTGGTAGCTCAAACAAGGAAAACTTTAATGGCAAATTACACCTCCAGACTAATTAGTGAGGATGACATTATAGAGCAAATGTCTGTGAGAGTGCCATTCATTTTTGCTTCAACTGGTTCTTAATTCCTAGTCAAGCTCTCCATGCTTTCTTTCTAGCAAGGAGAATCACAATAGTTGAAGCCAAAAGAATGCAACTTGAGATAGTATATAAGTATAGTGGAAATATACACATAGGCAATCAAAGGGGAGTTTAAAGGTGTTTAAGACAGATAATAAATTGGCTAGAGTGAATGGCTGTTCAAAGCCAGTTTGGAATGGCATAAAAATCTTAGTAATAAATAAATTACAATAAGTAACTGCCTAGGATAGTTTTAGATGGAAAAGGAAAAGAAACATACTTTGCTAGGTTATCAGTAAAAACACCTGCTGATGTTTTTGCAGTCATTACTCTGGCTGTATGGACAATTCATAAGTTCACATGTGACTTCCTAGAATTACATCTAATATCAATTCATTTCCTAAGCTAGCATGTTTTTCAGTCCTAAATCAAGCTGATTTTTTTTTCTTTTTGCAAAAGCCACTTTGACTTTGGTGTAACCCTAATGTTGGAAATTAGAACATGCCCCTATTCCCAAATTGAATGAAATGGAAAAGATTGAAGATAGCCTTCCACACAGATCAGTTGTATCTTTCTGTTTATCCAATTGCATTCTTTACTTACTTTTAAAATGTCAGTACTGCCTTTCAGGATGGTTTACCAAAGAAGACTTTATTAAATAAAACAAACTTAATTACATCAAATCTATTTAAACATCTCTGGCATAATAAAAATTCAATTTGCTTTACTTTGTTAAGATTACTTGGATGCCAAATTAACCAGACTGTGTAGGAAGTGTCTACTAATACACTAAAGAGACTGTCTGGTTTTGTCCCCAGTTTCCTCAAAATTAGATGACTGGGGGATTATTAATATGCTATGTGAATCAAATTCTTAACATGCTATATGAATCAAATATTGATGATAGCCAGTAATATATGTTCTGAAGCTGAGGAGGAGATGCTGTGGTATAGTAGTTGATTGCCCATCCGCCCCACCATATCCCTGGCTGCCTCTAGAAGGAGGACATTCTTCCTGAAGGAACAGATCCACAACTTGGAGAATCCCCAGGAATCACAGGTCCAGCTGGATCAAGAGCTAGAGATTGTGATGAAGGTAGGCGTCCAGCTTAAAATGGTGCATCACCACAGCCCTTTTTGAGTGGAAGCCTCTGGCAAAAATAGTTAACTCATAATTATTTCTATAAAGCATTAATATTGTACACCTTACTTGAGGCTGCTCTTGAAGAATATTCTGAAACTGCAAGTGAAAGTACAATGGAGAGTCAACAGCTTGATGGATGAAAAGGGACATAGCAATATAGCATCTATTAAATGGGTACAACATCAGCTTCCAATTCAAGGTGCTGATATCAACCTGCAAGCTTGGGCCTACAGTTGGGCCAGAAAATTGGGCCCAATTGGGCCAGAAAAACATACTTGCTTAAAATTAGCGTGGCACTTTGGAATAAGATATGGCTAGTTGGTTGGTTGGTTGGATGGATGGATGGATGTTTTCCACATTTCTTATTTATAAGACAGTTGTTAAGACTTGGCTCTTCCAGCAAGCTTTTGGAAATTGAATATCTGATGCTTTACACTCCAGTTTAATGTCTGGTTCCTGCTTCCATTTAAATTCTTAATTCTAATCTAATCTAATCTAATGCGCTAAATTTTTATTTTTGAAAACTGTCTACTATTTCTATATTTTATATTATATAAATACTGAGAAACAAATCAATACATTTAAGATAAGACCCTATACAGTACACTTTCTTTAATATCTTTAGAATGAAATGCCAGTATAGTCTGGCAGATAAGGCACGAAAGCTAGAAACTGGGAGATTATGAATTCTAGCCTTACCTTGACATGAAAGCCAGCTAGGTCAGTGCCTCCCAACCTTTTGAGCACCAGGGACCAGTTCTGTTGAAAACATAGTAGAGGGGGCATGGTTTCATGTGCTGCCTGTATCCCATGGATGGGGCTTCGCTTGTTTGCATGGACATGTTTCTGGTATGCCGTAGACCAGTACCGGTTCATACAGTGGGGGTTAGGGACCCCTGAGCTAAGTGACCTTGGACCAGTCACTTCCTCTTAGCCCAATAGGGGAAAACACAAGGAGGAAGGAGTATTAGGTATGTTTGCCACTTTCAATTATTTATAACAAAGGTAGAATAGAATAGAATAAATAATAAATAATTTTGTTCAACTTAATGGAGTTGATCAATTGAACATTTAACTGATTAACTTTCATATAAACATTTTTTTTAAAAAAAAATCACAGTATCATCATACCATCCTAGAAATGATAGTGCCAGATAGCCACATAAATGGAAGCAAATATTAAATTTAATAGCCTCAGAGAACTTTGATTCAAGTGTGCTCTGACCTTTAAGGTTTCAAATTTACCTGCCTGAAAATCAATGGGAGTTTTACAGCTGCCCATTCTGAGAACAGATTCAAAGGCAGCTGGCAGATGTGAGCACAAGATACTTTAGCTTAATAAAGGTTACTTGATCTACTGTGGCCTTAATTGGCTTCCTCTAGCTTTCTGGGGGAAAATCTTAAACCTTGCAGCTTACATAAGGAAGCTTTGGGCACATCCTGCCAATTGTTCCCCATTCAAACACATTCAGACTATTAATATCTCCATTAAGAGTCTTCCAACTGCACATTTGATCTCTTTTCTCTTCAAAAGGTACAGCACACATAAAAGGAAATCATAACACATACACCATAATATATTTAAGGTGGAAATATTCTTAAATTCATTCATATTGCCTCCATTCTCAATTGTGTTCAGCCCTAAAAAAACAATGCCATACAGCTCAGGATTACTTTTATTATAAAAGCTATATTAATAGAATTTTGCAAGACTGAATGTGCTTCCTCCCTCCCTCACATTAGCTTCATGTGAACCAGGAAGAGTTCTGTCTGAGACTATTCTCAAGTTAGTTGCTTGGTCTGACTCAAGTCTTGCTTATTTGATCATTGTCTTGGTAAACAGCTCTTTCTCCAGTTCTTCAAAACCACTGCATCTATATACTCTATAACTGTCATTATTTACTCTTGGTAATATCCCATGGCAATGATATCTGAGTAGCTATTAAATCTGCAGTTGTTCATTCAGTATGGGTGTTCATATGAAATGTGTTTCTCAGAGGTACAGGTTAGCCATTGCAGACTTTGAATTAATTGGATAAAATGGAAACAAATATTGATAACTTTACCTATATGCAGTTATGGAGCTACCATGTTTTCCCCAAAATAAGACCCTGTCTTTTTTTTTTTTTTTTTTTTGCCGCCAAAAAGGCACCAGGTTTATTGTGGGGGGATGTCATCCACTGACTAACCTCACTTGTGTGCATCGCTCCTGGTCTCCTTACGCAGTCAGAGGCCTTCAGGAACTTCTTCTGTGGCCAGCAAGGCTTTCCTGAAGACCTCTGCAGGTAATAACAGAACTCTGGATTGATCCAAAGCTTTGTTATCAGCTACAGAGGCCTTCAGGAAAGCCTTGCCAGCCTTGTCGGCTACAGAAGAAATGGGCCAGCAAGCCAGGTGTCGGTGTGTGCAAGGCCTGGCTACAACTGTCCAATATATGTGGCAGGGCAGCTCCACTCCCCCATTCCCACCCTAGCTTAATTTTACCCCTGCACTCTGGAAGGGTGGGATCTTAATTAGGGCTTATTTTGAGGGGCACGGCTTATATTGGGAGCACATGTAAAAATCAAGGTAGGACTTATTTTCAGGGTAGGTTATATTTTTTAGGGAAACAGGATATATACCCAGTAGTTCACCATACAATTATAAAAACTTTTTAAATGAAGAAAGAAAGAAAGAAAGAAAGAAAGAAAGAAAGAAAGAAAGAAGAGAAAGAAGAAAGAAGCAAGGAAGGAAGGAAGGAAGGAAGGAAGGAAGGAAGGAAGGAAGGAAGGAAGGAAGGAAGGAAGAAAGAAAGAAAGAGGGCTATCTTCATGTCCACATCAATCCAGATACTTACCCTATGCCAGGTCAGTTTGGGTCTACCAGTCTGAGTGACAACTTAGTCACTATCTGCAGTGACCAGGACATCATTTCCCCAAATCCATTCCCTGCTTCATTCCTGTACATTGAATAGATAACTGACCTGCAAAGCATCTCCAAATTTTGTGCAATGTTAAACAGAACAATGATGCAACAGAAGTAAGTTATACATTCCAATTCATACAAACAATGCAACACTAGCCACCAGTATGCAACTGAGCCATCATACCATGTCAATTGCTGAGATTAATAAAGAAAAAAAATATTATCTGTATCAATATTGGGACCTGTATAACTTCTGGAGGAAGAAGATTCAAGAAAATGGCCTTAGGTTTCATTTTTAATCTTATTATGGATAGACACATCTAGTTCTAACTAATATCTTTCAAGGCAATTTTTAGTGGGTGAGAAAGACTTGAGCCAATGATATAGGAGACATCCAAATGCTGAACAAACTCTCACTGCAGTCTCTGTGGCCTTTGAAAGCTTTTCATGCTTTTGCATTTCTTTTCTGCCTTTTCCTTTGACCCCAGCTGGTGCTCTATGTAGCAGACTGAAGAGAAACTGGAAGAACAGGGAATGATAAAATTAAGTAACTGATCAACCAATGGAGAGACAGGATTAAGAAGGAATCCAGAATCTAGGATTAATCAGGTCAAGAGGAAGGATACCTGAAGTGTAGGAGCATGCCAGATATCAGGGGCAGGGAGGCAGGGGATGTCTTGTTCAAACAAGCCAGAGGTTCTGACCAGTTCTGGAGAACCAATAGCGGAAAATTTGAGTAGTTTGGAGAATTGGCAAATCCCACCTTTGACTGGCCCCGCCCCCATCTATTCTCTGCCTCCTAAGTCCCAGTTGATCGGCTGGGACTTCTTTTGTTGCCCTGCATAGGAGAACGGAGCTGGAAAGCAGGTTAATGGAGTGGGGAGGGAATGGGGATTTTACAGTATCCTTCCCCCAGAAGTGGGGAGGGAATGGAGATTTTACAGTATCCTTCTCCTGCCATGCCAACCATGCCATACCCACCAAGCCACACCCACAAAACCTATAGAAATTTTTTTTGAATCCCATCACTGAACAAGGCTTAACTGAAGCAAGTCATTTCTCCACAAGCGATTCCAATAGGTGGGTGTTAGGAATATGAGTCTCCTAACAGGTATTTGGGTTAGAAATATATAAACCAGGATAAACATTTTAGTACTGTC
>BHFT01030286.1:0-18475 GCA_004320025.1 Laticauda laticaudata | reverse complement strand
ATGAAATGTCAGTAGACGGATGCTGGACGGATAGAGAGGATGAAAAATGGACGTAGTGAGTGCAGAATGGAAGCATCGCATTAACCAACGGATGGCAAGTGTTTCTCTCCGTTTTACATCCTCTTTCCATCTGTTGGTGCTGTGTAACAGGGGCTTTACCCCCAACAATCTGAGTCCTCATATTACTGACCTCAGAAGGATGAAAGGCTGAGTCAAGCCTGAGCCAGTGAGAATTTAACTGCTGGCAGTCAACAGAATTAGCCTGCAATACAATTCTAACCAATGCTCCACCATGGCTTCTCAAACTTAGCAGTTTGAAAACATGCAAATGCAAGTAGATAAATAATTACCATTTTGGTAGGAAGGTAACCAATGTTGCATGCACCTTGGTATATAGTCATGCTGGCCACATATCCCTGAAATCAATTCTGGCTTCCTTGGCTAAGAAACAAAGATGAGCCCCATTCCCTACAGTCAGACATGACTGGAAAGGAAAAACATTTACTTTTATGTATAATAATATCATATAGTTTTTCATAAAAATGAATTTTGCATGCACCATATTTTTCATGCAACAATAAAGTGCCTCTATATTTCTTGATAGTACTGATTGTTGTTCTTTTCCTTGTTAACCTATAGTGAGCTGATGCTGAGAAGGAAAACAAGATATATAAGCATCAGCATTTACAAGCTATAATGATGTCAAAATCATCAAAATAAGGTCAAATATTGCAATTATCTAATGATGTCATGACATCTGGCACAAGTATTTAAGTCATGTCCTTTGCTAGGTGTCACGATGCATGCATTATAAATGTCTCTTGTGGACAACCAGGCGCATTGGTCTTTCAACTCTTGTCCTTTTGCATCCTTATCTCATTCAGAACAGAAATTTTCCATTTCCTTCATACTGGAAATCTTGAAGCCATTCCCACATGTAATTGAAGCCTAACATTTTCTTTAAAGGACTGGAGCTTTTGTAATTTTCATTTATAAATGGCATTTACTTCCCAGTATTTCTTTTCAGTAAAATTCTTTTGACCACATTTTGTCCTACAACAATCCAGTGGATCAGGCTGAGCAGCCAGGTCACAAGGTATGTCCACTTCATAGTGGTTCTTCCCTTTAAATGTCATAATCAACTTTTAGGTTAATTTGAGCCTCAGCATAGTTCTCCTGGTGTTTCTAGTTATCTGAATGTCTTACGGGAGAGTTCATTAACACTTTCCAATCAGAGATAAAATCTGAGTCAGACTTCATAAAAACAGGCAGCTACCTAGATATGCCACTTCAGTTGTCCTTTTAAGTGTAACTTTCTCATTCCTATGCCCCTAACAGAGAGGTCAGTCAGGACCCCCACTTGTCATCTGACTAACTCTTAAAAACAGTTTTAAATAAAATGTTTGGTCTATAAGCAACTAAAGATTTGTTTTTTAAATAACAATAATAATCTGCTTTGTTTAATTTTGCCCAGGCAGGAGTGGGGCCAATGTTTGGAGTGATAATATCCCAATCTCATTTGAAGGACTTTGGTGAATTAAAAAAAAAACAGCTACTGAATGTCTAATTTAGTCTTTCCAAATGCTGGTTCACAATGTAAACCAGCTGTAGGTAGGTAGGGGTAAGAAAGTCATGCTAACCCGACTAGTGTTCACACCTATGAAACATATTTATTGTGTCTCTGTTTACTTGTTTTAAGTTCTGTGCTCAGGAGAGGTTTTTTTTTTTTTTACAGAAAGCATTAACGATACCTTTATTTGATAGAGAGTAGAGACTGTCTCTCTCTTTCTGTCTCTCTGTCTCTCCCTCTATCTCATCCATGTATTATCATATGAGAATGTGTAATCATGTTCATGTCATCTGCTGCAAAATTGCCAGTTAACAGTACATAATCCTAATAATTGGGGGAAATGCAAAGGCATTCTTAAGGAAATGAATTTGTACTCAGCTATTTTAACATCTTCAAAATTTATAAAATGCTTCGTTTATATCTGAAAAATTAGAAGAGCAGCAGCCCCCACTTGTTAAAAAAACCAGTGCATTATAAAAGGAAAATTCCTTGTTATGCAACTTTACAGAAAATATATTTGCATAAGAGAGGACATAAAAACTGTAAATTGTTTTTATGCATGACAGCAGAATGAAATCTTCTCTGATTTCATTAAAATGGAAATGGGATACTTAAAAAGTATGCATAAGATAGGATAAAATAGGGTCAAGATCAATGGAAGTTGCATGAATCTAGATTCAATGAAAAATTGAGTAATTAGCATGAGGAGCATTGAGGAAAGGTAACTGGTTAAAAGGAGAGATAGACCTAAGAAAACATGGTGAATGAATGGAGTTGATGCTCAAAAAGAAAGAAGTTTATGGATGAGATGAAAGCAAGGTAGATTTCCAGGGATAGAAAGGTATGGAGAGGAATGGTGAAAAGTGTTAGTGTGCATCAGTTTTAGCTGTGTTTCCTTTACTATTTCTTGTTTCATGCATTTCTTTCACTTACTACTTCTTATTTCTTTTTCAGTGTCCTGTTCAACATTGCTTTCCTTCAAAAGGAATAACATAGTCAAAATCATGTACTATATCCAAACAGCAAATAAGCAAGATGAATGAAAGCAAGATGGATGGCATATACATTTAATAAATAATTAGGTATGGTATACATCAGTAGTTCTGAGCTGGCCTACAATCCACACAACCTCTAACAGTTTCCAACCTCTGCAGCTCATTGGCCTCTTTATAATAACACTAATATTAACCCCCTTGGACAGTCCCATTGACCCTTCCCACTTTGGGGAACTTAGCTCTAACCTATCCTTTCAAGCATGAGTTCCTACTGTAACCTAAGAACTTGAAGATTCTACTAAGACTTTACATAATAATTATGTTCTTTATGATGTTCAATTAAATTAATTGTGATAAGTTCTTTTCCACCCCACCCCACTCTTCTTCCATAGAAACATGACTTTTTTATTTTATTTTGTTTTTCTTTTTTGCTTTAACTTTCATCTGCTTGAGGAAGGAATTCGGCTTTCTAGTCTTCCATTTAAATAACTTCTTAGAATCCTTATTTCTTTAAAAAGGGAAAAAAACTTTTTTCAGGATGTTGGATAAGAAACAGTTACCAGGTCTTCAGACAGAGACAGATTGGTTAGCTTAATTCTTTGAAAGCTTTTGTAGGAGGCTGCAAAGGAAGAAAAGGATCTAAACTCTATATATCAATATCTTTTCAAACTCCAATTCACTTTTCATTTCATGTTTTACCTCTAGGTTCTTGGAATAATAATTTCTCCCCAAGATCAAATTGTATTCACAAGCAATTTATAATAGCCAGCTGATATCTATGGACTTCTTTCCAAATAATATCAATAATCCAGTTATCATACATTCATGAAGTATGAAGAAGGAAAAGAAATATATCAAACTGTTCTAATAGCTGTGAGTTATTTTCCAAAATCACCTCTTTCTAAACTTCTTGAACTGTCCTATCAGGAATACTGCAGGGAATTTTTTTTCCTGCAGTTAAAAATAGGATTTCTCCCTGAAACAAAAGATTTCAAAGATATCAGAGCAGCTTTACAGCATACTAATATGCTTTTCTTTCAAGGTAACACATAGCTCACACATACTTACTCCTTAATACTGGTGTCCTGTGACTGGATGGTCCTGATCAATGGGGCAGAGAGACAACATTTCTTAATTTTCTATTCTTCATCCAGGAACAATTTAGGAGAATCTGAGAAAGAACAGTGTGGGGTGATGCCCAGATAACTGAAGGTACCTGAAGATATAGTCTCACATGATTGCCTTTCCCTATTATTACGGATATAACTTTCTCTTGGCACAGTTGGAGGTCTAGTATGCATGTACAGAAGGGCCCAACATGATGCCAATAGGAAGATTTATTTTCCTAAAGGAAGGTTGCAGGACAGTTCAAGGTGACATCCTTGGTCCTGGCTGATGCCATTGCTGCTTGTGTGTATTGCTGTCATTGTAGAGAATTACCATTAAAACTATTTTCTACTGCTGTGGTTGCTATTGCAAGATGATCTGGGATAAACTTAGACCATGGTAACCTCTGGAGAAGAGGTGGATGTCTTTCAGAGCAAGGGACACCAACCTTTTGGACCTCAGGGACCACCAAATTCATAATTTTAAATCCCAGGGGACCACTAATATGATTTTTGACTGAAGGTGGCTTGCTGACATTGGTGGGAGAGAGAGAGAGAGAGATCTGATCTAACCTCTCTCTCTCTCTCTCTCTCACACACACACACACACACACACANNNNCACACACACACACACACACACACACAAAACATACACAAAACACACAGAGGCAGGGGTGGGATTCAAATTTCTTAACAACCAGTTCTTGGGTATAGTCTAACTTGTGGATGTGGCTTGGTGGTCATGTGACCGGCTGGGCATGGCTTGTATGTAAATATTATAAATATTTATATAAATATTGAATTTTTTATTTTAAAAGAGCAACTTTTATCCAAAATCAGGCTAAGCCGGCAGGCAGATTGAGTTGCTCACAGAATTCAGAATTCAGAGATCTGTGTTTCTGACATTGGCTATCTGACATTGAGTCTGCACTGAATAACTTCAGTTCTAAGGGAGATTTGCCTCTGCTTTTAGATTAACTAGAAAGCAAGAGATCCAAGGATTTCCTGCTTTGTAGCTAATCTAACCTCCTGGCACAGCAGAACAGCTGATGGTCAGAAAAAAAAGGAAAAATAACAACTTAGCAGGCAAGTTTTCCAAGTACGGAATGAATGGGTGGGATGGGTTCCCGCGGGTCCTGTGGGCAGTGCAGCCTCGATTAATTGCTTTAATTAATTACAGGGGGGTACTCTGGGGTACTCTGGGGGTGACATTTCTCTGCAGCCCACCAAAATTTTCTCGCAGCCCACCAGTGGGCCAACTAGTTGACAACCAGTTTAGAGAGCATTAAAAAGAGCATTAATAGGTAGGGGATTATAGCAGTGGTGGAATTCAATTATTTTTACTACCGGTACTGTGGGAGTGACTTATTTGGTGGGCATGGCTTGTGGTCATGTGACTAGGTGGGTGTGGCTTAGTGATCATGTGACTGGGTGGCGTGGCCAATTCAATGTTACTCACATCAAGGGGTGCCTCACCTGGTCCCTCCCCTCCCAGCCATTCCTTGTCACCCAGCCTCAACTTATCTATAGTTCTGTAAAAATGTTCACCTTTTTTGACTTTATTATCTGCATACTATAAATGTACTTTCATGGACCACTGAAAGGAGGAACTGGCTCACATGCTTTACTCAAGAGTGGTAATAGGCAACAGGCTTTTAAGGGGCTGCCACAAAGAAAGGGGGACAATGTATTTTCCAAAGAAGCAGAATGCAAACAAGAAGCAATGGATGGAAACTGAACAGAGAGAAGCAACTAAAACGAAGGAGAAACTTCCTGACAGTGAGAACAATTAACCAGCCTGTCTCCAGAAGTTCTGGTGCTCAATCACTGGAAGTTTTAAAGAAAAGACTGGGACAGCCATTTCTCTGAAATGGTAAAGGATCCACCCCAAGGTCCCTTCTAAGTATATTCTGACACCTTTCCCAGGATCTCAACTCAGGGTTTGGCAATCCTCAGTTTTCTTGCCTGAGCTGGGGGTTGGAGTAGAGACCTCCAAGGTCCCTTTCAACTTCTGTGCTCTGGACTACTGACATTGAATGCATGTCATTCAATGAAAAATATGTGGTAGGCCTGGGCAAAAGAAAGGCAGAAAAATCACTCTCGGTGTAGGGACAGTGTAAAATATTAACACATGATAAATAATGGAACAATTAAAAATAATAGCACAGAGTTTTATCTCTCTCTCTCTTCCTTTTTTTTCTTCCTTCTCTACTTCCTTCTCTTTCTTTCTCTTTCTTTCTTTCTTTCTTTCTTTCTTTCTTTTTTTTCTTTCTTTCTCTCTCTCTCTCATACACACACACACACACACACACACACACACACACCACACACAGAACGCTTAACAAACAAGCATTTTGGAAGCAGCTCCTTTAAACTTCTCCAAGGCTTGAGTGGATTCCCCATTCCCTGTCAGACCGCACTCCTTCTCACTTCCAGACACTTTAACTCACAAGAGGAAAGTGATACTGCAGCATCCATGGGGAATCCTTGGAGAAGTTTTTAAAAGACCTGCTTCCAAAATGTATTTCTTTTACATTGCAAAAGTGCTCCAAGGCTCGATTCACCCCACCCCCTCTGTCAGACTGTACTCTTTCTCACTCCAGACACTTTAACTCACACGGGGAAAGTGATACTTGCAGCAACCGGGTTGGGGGTGTGGCCAGCCAGGGATTGTCACCGGTTTGGCGACCCAGGCAAAATAACCGCTACCGGTTTGCCCGAATAGATGCAAACCAGTTGAATAGTACCTCTGGATTATAGGTAGGGGAAGATCATAGCCAAGACTCACAGAGAAGAGAGACCCTGGGTAGAGAGATCCAATTGGCTTAACTCAATAATTAATTGATCAAATGAAAGGATAAAAACAAAGCACCTAATTGCTTTTCTCTTCGCTAACCCACTGGAAAAGAGGAAGGGAAGCGAGGACCTCAAAAAGATTTGAAAACATCAAATTAGAAATGCAAAAGTATTTCTCCCACCAGATGAGAGACAAAATTCTTTGTTACAGGGGGCAGATGATACAATGCTGGTGGTTTTAATAGATGATTTGGTGGAAAGGAATTGGATAGAAGTGTATGATTTTTTTCCCTTAGATATGTTACACAGAACTCAATATGGTTTCACATTTTCATGTGATAGTTGAATACATATCGCGCAACTTGATGGGGAGGGGATTCAAGCCAGTGTTGACTCCTGGTGATTGCTTGAAGGAGTCCCTGCAGTTTTCTTGGAAGATTTACCATGTCTGTTCCCTAAGACTGAGAGACAATGACTGGCCAAAGGTCATCCATTGGCTTTATGACTAAGTTGGGATTAGAAATTGCATTCTTTTGGTTTCTAGCCTAATGCCTTAACAACTACATCGAATTTTGATTATATTTGTTCTGCCTTATCCTTGGTGAGATAATGTACCTGGACAGTCTTTCTCATCTTAAATGTAAATTAACACCGAGAAAGAAATATTGCTTAATTTTGAGATGGTCTCATCACCATCTAGCATAAACAAAGACTCTTAGCAATGATAGTTTCATTCTTGACAGGAAATCTCAGTGTTTAACCTTGATATATTCTTACTCTTGGAATGAGGACAAAGCATTCTAAGATAGGCTTGTCCTCCATGTAAGGCAAAACCATGGCTATGAAAAATTTTGGGACTTGTGCTTGCTTGAAACCTGACTGGAAGCTCACCAAAGGTGATATCTAACATATGAAAATAATTGGCATAGAAAATTGGATATTGTAAATTTATTTCCAGAACTTCTGCCCTGGCTGCCAGAACTTCATGGTTGAAAGCTCAAATATACTCAAATATAGCTCAGCTGTCTGGAATCCATACTGTATATTGGACATTAATTAATTGGGGGCATGCATAAGTGCACCAAAATGCCTACTGACCCTGTCTTATTGTTTCTTTTATTTTTCTTATATGTGCTCATTTCTTGTATTCATAACTATGTTTATCCTGATATCTATTATCTTGTAAGTGATTGACAAAACAAACAAACAAATAAATAAGCAAATAAACAAACAAACAAACAATTGAGTGAGTCTAGAAGTATTTCACAAGAAGAGTACTACAATCCTCTGCTCTCAGCAGAATACCCCTATTTTACCAGGCTTGAGATTTTGGGCTTGGACAACATAGAACTATGCCACCTATGGCTGGACTTAAGTGAAGTACACAAAATTATCTGCTACAATGTCCTACCAGTCAATGACTACTTCAGCTTCAACCACAACAATGCAAAAGCACACAACAGATACAAACTCAATATAAACCGCTCCAAACTTGATTGCAGAAAGTATGACTTCAGCAACAGAGTGGTCAATGCCTGGAATGCACTACCTGACTCTGTTGTTACATCCTCAAACCCCCACTCCTTTATCTTTAAACTATCCACTTTTGACCTCCCTCCATTCTTAAGAGGTTTGTAAGGGGTTTGCATAAGCACACAGTTGTACATACCGTCCCTGTCCTATTGTCCCCATTTATTCATACCTATTTCCTGTATTCATACTTATGTTTATTCTTATACCTATTATCTTGTAAGTGGTTGATAAATCAAATAAATAAATAAAATATTTAAAAGGCAGATTATTATACCACCCTGGATAAGAAAAGGAGAAACATGCACTTGGAAAGCAGCCCCCACCTTTGTTAATAGCCCCAGAAAGGAGCATCCTATCTACAAGACAAAAGACCTTCAGCTCCAGGGTTTATGGGATTAGCCTTCACTCAAGATCCAAACCAGTACAAAGCCATTAAAACATAATAGGAATTGCCCAACACCCTTTCAGAACCCAACCCTCTTCATTACATCATCACCCAGCAAGATTCAACCAAGCCTGGGACATAGACAGTATACAAGGTTAGCTGGATCCCCACAGAGCCCCCTGGGGGTCTGACAAATAATACTATACATTTCTTGCAAGGCCCAAAACAGTTTGAAATATATCTCACTCTTCACTCCATGTGATCATCTACCCAGAATTACACATGCTTGGTGGTTCTGCTTCACCATTAAACCATCCTTCCAAGCCATCTCCATGTTTCCAGGGTCTCTCTTCCCACTTGGAACTGAACCCTTTATGGACATTTCTTCCAATAATGTAATTTATCCATGCCTCAAACTGGACAAACTGTAGGCCAGGGATAAGGAAACTTGGCTCTTTTATCACTTATGGACTTCAACTCTCAGAGTTCCTGAGTGAGCCATAAAAGGTTCCCCATCCCTGGCCTACTGGTTTTTCAGTTGTGGGGGAAATCAATTTTTGACTTGAATGGGACTGTTTAATATACAAATTTGTATATTAAATAGTCCCATTCAAGTCAAAAATTAATTTCCCCCACAACTGAAAAACCAGTAGGCTAGGGATGGGAACCTTTTATGGCTCACTCAGGAACTCTGGGAGTTGAAGTCCATAAGTGATAAAAGAGCCAAGTTTCCCTACCCTTGCTCTAGGCAGTCTAAAGCTAATAAACAGAAGCCTATAATCAACAGCAGAGACCTTCAAATTTCTAGGTTCTACTATATCACATGGCCTAAAATGGACACCTAACATCAAAAACATCATCCAAAAAGCACAGCAAAGAATATTCTTTCTGCGCCAACTCAGAAAGCTAAAACTGCCCAAGGAGCTGCTGATACAGTTCTACAGAAGAATTATTGAGACTATCATCTGCACCTCTATAATTGTCTGGTTTGGCTCTGCAACCCAACAGGACAGACACAGGACGCTTCAGAGGATTAATTAGGACTTCAGAAAAAACAATTACAACAACCTGCCTTCAATCAAGGACCTGTATACTGCACGAGTCAAAAGAAGGCTGTGAAAATATTTACAGACCCTCACATCCTAGACATAAACTGTTTCAACTCCTTCCCTCAAAACGACACTATAGATCACGCACATCAGAACAACTAGACACAGAGAACAGTTTTTCCCTGAAAGCCATCACTCTAAACACTATCAACATTCAAACTCAACACTATCCAACTCTTACAAAGTCTACATTACTGTTACTGTTAATCTTTCTTGTCACTTCTTATCACCCATCCCATCCCACTTTGACTGTATGACTATAACTTTGTTATCCTTACGAATTTATATTTACTACTATGATTTGATTGCTTATTGTACTCTATGACTATCACTAAGTGTTGTACCTTATGATTCTTGATGAACATATCTTTTCTTTTATGTATACTGAGAGTTTTTGCACCAAGACAAATTTCTTGTGTGTCCAACCACACTTGGCCAATAAAGAATTCTATTCTTCTATTCTATTCTATTCTATTCTATTCTATTCTATTCTATTCTATTCTATTCTATTCTGTTCTATTCTATCCAATTCTATCCTATCCTATCCTATTCTAAGATAATAACAGATGATCATAAGAAGGCTTTTAGCTTAAAGAGGAGCTCCCACAGAGACAATTCATCTCTGACTCCTCTCCTGCCATGCCTCCTGGTAGTTAGGAACCTCAGCAGATATTCCCTATTTAACCTGGTTAGATAAGAAGAAACTGTATGACAAAAGTCATTTTTTCATATCCCAAACCAGAGAGGGTTTTTAAAGGATGTAATCAGTTTATTGAAGAGCACTTAGAAAAATGTCAATAACCAGTGCAGCTCTCACAGAAGTGATGTAATGTGGCAGGATTATGACTGCCCTGTTGCATTGTGGGCCAATTGTGGTCCTCAAGGACAGACCCTTGTCATTTACATTCAAAAGTTGGAAAATATTAAAGCATTTTAAGCTATGGAAGCACTCCATCCATTACCCATTTTTGTTGTGAATAGTTTTTGACACAAAAGTTTAAGTGATTTGTGTTTAGGGAATTGTGTACCTTCCCGATAAATCTTTTTAACCCTCCTCTAACAAGTAGCAAGAAAAAAATGAAACTGAACGATTACAAGCCACCAAGTATTAAGGTAAAACTTAAAGTAGTATTGGAATCTCTTTGCAATGACTTGAAGATTCTTGAACCATGAAGTCTAAGATGCTTGAACAAGGTTTAGTTCTTTTTCCCAAAGGGGGGTTGAATGACATATATAATTTCCTAAGCATTTGGAGTTGGACAATAAGAAATCTCTGTCAAAGTAGAATTTTTCAAAGTGCCCAGAAGTGCTAATGGATGCCAAAAAATACTCAATACTTTTGCAGATGCAGAAAAACCTCACCTTAACTCAGTGATCCAGTAAATTACCAAACAAGAAGCACTGATTTGATTGCAAAATTTCCTTTCCTGATACATTATATGTTTACAAAAAGAACTTTCAAGAATTCTTTGATACCTGCCATGACTTCTTTTTGTAGATATTGTGGAAGCCTGTTCAGTGCCATGCCCTGTCTTTTTACTGACATGAAACCAAATCTAAGTTGGATTTCTTGTGACATTTCTGTCTAACTTATTATTTCCTTCAGAGTATAATATCAGAGGGCCGCAGGCATTGCCGAACAACTCCTTGTTATCACACTGTGCTATCTGGACTTACATTTGTCATAGTTCAGTTAACAAGAACAGCTCCCACCGCTGCTTTGTGACCAATTATACACTGCTTTAGAAAGAACAGCTCAGAATGTTTCATTTCAGACCTTGAGCTTCCCTTATCCTGGATCTTTTTCAACTCCTTGGCCCCTCTGATTCTCCTTGAATCTGTCCTCTACCATCTCTTTCTCCCGTTGTTGCAGGTGACATTTCCTACTCTATAGCTTCAAGCTATCCCTCAACTACAAAGGTAGTTGAGTGAAGCAGCTTCCAAAAATACCAGCTCCCAGGAGTAGAAAACAGGTCTCAAGCCTGTGTAATAAATGAATTCATGATTCTCAATCCCTCTGGTGACATTAATAGCAGTACAAGGAGCAAAGAAGCAAGTTAATGTTAATTTCTGCAGGTAATGCATGAAAGGAGATAGGGAAAGTTTGAAAGGTCAGCATCTGCTGCTGTGCAGGAGGGTTGCAAAATTTGATTGTCCAGTAAATGTCAACACTATAGTCGGGAATCTACATGCCGCCATTCCTATTTAATCTCACTTTGCAGTCTGTTTCACAGGCAGTGATCATGCAGCATTTTTTTTAAAAAAAGAAAACCCTTGAGTTCTAAAATGGAATTGTATGATTGCATTACCATGGCAATAAGGCACCTGTAAATTGCAAACTTGTCATTTAATCAGCATAAATATGGTTAGTACAAGGCTTGTGATTTTTATATCAATTTTCAGGGAATGTTGAAGAGCCCTTAATGATTATATATCATAAAAAACTGCATTTCCAACTGTTGCCATGGCATTATGTGCTCTCTTTTTTTAAAAGACAGTGACTGGAATGTAGAGCAGATAATGAATCTAATTGATTGTCCTCTGCACCTTGCCGAGATGCTTTATTTTATCACTGCTTTTCTGCAGCCTTTTGTTTTACAACAGATCAGATGCAGGACTACATTGTATAAAAGCAGTGATGGCTTTAGTGGAGAAGAAGGCAAATCCATTTTTCACAGAGAACAAACAGGTAAACAGCTTGAAACCATGCATATTGAATCCCCCCCCTTAGAACAGATAATAAGAGCCATTGGAAGAGGAACTGCTGTGTTATGTTAGATACTGAAAAAATATCCAAAAAAAGGGCAGGACATAAAATGACGTCCAGTGTTTATGTTCTATTTGTGTACTGGATTTTTCAAAAGTTTAAAAATGGTATCTTTATTTAAGAATGAAGCTTGAAGTAATAACCTCTACATTCTGTGTTCTCTGGAAGCAGCTCCTAATCTATTGAATTGGATCACTTGTAAATTGTGATTACAAAGTATGGTGAAATGATGCATCAGAAACAAATACAGCAGAAGTCATACAATATAAACAAGTGTGAACTCTGATTATCTTTAAAAAATAAAGCAAAAGCGATCATACTGATTTAAAAATTATGTTTTAAGGAAAGAGGTTGATGTAAAACAAGAAATTCCTCAATTAAGGGATCAGCATTGACAGCCAGATCTGCTTCCTGGAGCTGCCTAATGTTTTATGAAATATACTGACCAAATATAAACACACACACACACACACACACACTCACGCACAAAATGTTATGTTCTGTTGTTTTGAAATAAACAGCTTTAGTTTGATTTATTTTGTGATGTCTTAATAGATTGTTTTTAACCAAAAGTTAGATTGGTAAAATAAGTAAAAATAACTGATCTTATAAGAAGATTAACAAAGAGCAAAACAAAGGTAAGACCTTGCCTGCAGGCATTCCTTCAAATACATTAATATTTTCCTTTAAAAGGGATCCAGATATTTCAGGAGAAAATGTTTATCTTAAGAATTATGGAAGACTACAGATTGAAATTCATGACAATACAGCATGTAATTACCAACGATCCCATTTGTATTACATGTTTATCTCAGTCAGCTACCAATTCAATTGTATTGCCTTATTGGTGGTTCTGGCAGCATGCAATCTCATTATCTGGATCAAAATCACAATTTTCTTATTTTTTTCTGAAAAAAATACTTCACATCCCATGAGCCTTCCCTTTCCCAATGACCAGGCAGATAGAAGTAGGCATGGCTTGTGTATTGCAAGCCAATCAGATGAAGGTTCCATGTTCCAAGGCTGCCAGGATTCTTAAAAGAACTGGTAGTACAGTAGTTAAAGTGCAGTATTGCAGGCAAAACAGTGCCCACAGCCTAATCCATCTTCAGCCTTCCATCCTTTTGAAGTCAGTAAAATGAGGACGCAGATCATTGAGGGCACTATGCAAATAACACTTCTACATCAGGGGTGTCACACTCACATTGTCACATGATGTATCATGACCTTTTTCCCTTCGCTAAATCAGCCGTGGACGTGGCCAGCATGTGATGCATCTAGCCCACGGGCCACAAGTTTGACAGCCCTATTCTACATTGTTAATCAACTAGAGATTGTTGTAAACTGCTATGGGGCAGTGTATACTGTAAGCCTAAATGCTATTGCTATTGCTATTCATGAGTTCTGTAATGAAAAGTCTTTTTTCTTCAACCATTCTTCATACCTATTTTCTCCCTTTTCCCAATTAATGAAAGTTCCTTCCTTTGACTGCATTGTTTTGTTTTCACTGTATGGCTAGTTTGGTGAATCTCAACTAATTTTGAAGCCGTTTGGGGTTAAAACTATTCTCTTCCTACCCTCCTGTTGGCTGAATTATGGTGTTTGCAGGACATGTTCACCCATTCTTAACCAAATTAAACAAATTGTTTTGATGTTTTTTTATCACTAAGTTTATTTTGCAATGAAAGTATGGCAGCTCTTCAGAAAAACATGGTGGGGCAATATTTAACCCAACTTGCATATGTTCCTTCCTTCTTCCCTCCTTCCCTTTTTCACATTTAAATTAGATTCCAGGCAGGGCACAACAGAAATATTGTAAAATCACTCTCCAAGTCATTTTGGTGGTTCCCATAACCCCCTCACTGAGCTAGTTAATCATACAATGAACTGAGCTAATTTCTATGATTAGATGTTATTTTCTGTACCTGTTCAGGTAACTTCCAATTGCAAGAGAAGAGTTTCATAATCTATTGCGTTCCCAATGAAGATCATTCCACTGAAGATCTTTCCATCATATTTAGTTCATAAATACTTGAGATTTAGTTGCATGCCATGTTTTTCAATCATTATCATTTCGAATGATGAAAAATAAATAGTTTATAAAGATGAAGACTCTATCAACATTCTGATGGGGATATTCTTAATGCCATAGTGGCAAAATAGTAAAAAGGAACATATCAACATTCTTCTTTCATTATATTATGAATGTTCCAGAAGAATCTAGAATACATGGTTTCCCATGAGAAGATGTAATTTATGTATATGCAGCCAAAGACATGCTTAACTGATATAAGGTGTTGTAATAACCAGTGTGAAATTGTCTCCTTCCTGAGTTCAATTCATATGCATATAAAGATCATCACACAAATATATTGATAACTAGAGCCAGAGATAATTCAAGTCTTTATTTAATCAGGCCCCATCCTACACGTATCTAAACAAATTCTGCCCAGAACAAAGTGTGGTACAAATACAGAAACAGAAAGAAGTGTTATAGTATGATAAGTCATGGACTGCAATAGAAAGCAAACATTTCAGGGAAGCACTAGCAAATCCAGCTACTAGGTGGGTGGGATGGGGAGAACTTTGGGCAGATGAGTGGACAGATTAGGCTCAGAGTTCAATGAAAATCAATCTATCAAGTCATCCTAAGGAAATTGCATTTGGAGATGAAACTCTACTCCCTGATGTTCCAGAGAAAGAAGAAAGAGGAAATTTATTTTCTCAAACCAATGGTTCACAGTTGAAGCTTTAGAAAAGCAATCTCAAGTTATCCATCATCATGAAGGTGTCCAATTCTCTTTTAAAATACGTGTGGTTTCTTGTTCCAACAGTCATTCAAAGGGAACTATTCCAGAACTCTACGCCTAGATAATTTTTCCTCAAATTGCTTCACTTGTGAATCTAACAATTTCAATGTGCTTCAGATGTATTACCTGAGCTATTCTTCTCCTGAAAATTTGTTCCCTTGACTCTTCCTTTCATCTGGTCACCATTCTGCTTATCAGGATGGTAGTTAATAATGCAAAAGATTATTAACTAAGAAAAGATGTATTATCACCTAGTCCATTTAATTGTTCTCTATGTAGTTTGCATGATACTTTTATATATCTTTAGTTTTAATCTAAAGCTGCAGCTCTGGATGACAAACAAAGCTCCGTAGCAAGATTTCTGTAAGAGTGAGAAGTTGAACCTGAAAAACCAATATTCTATTCATTACATTACACTGAACTAGTCTTATGATCAGCATTTGTTTATTTCAAATTTATGGATAATCTGTAAACTGCAATAGTTAGAATGCTAGAATATAAGTGGGAAAGCTCAAGTTGCCAATCATCAAAGTATCAGGAATTATTCTTTCATTGGAAAAGGAGAAATAGATTGCTTCAATCCACAGGTTCGTAGGTCACCCTGTGAATTCTTTGTTAAAGGGCATTATTTTTAAACCAACCATCTAACCAATATCATTTTTATGTGAGATATTTATTTCCCATTGTTTTGCCAATGGATGCCCTTGGGGGGTTAACAAAATAAAACAATATTTGAAAGATAATTAAAATATAAAAATAACAAATAAATACAAATAAAGACACCACTGTGCATGTGTGCACATGCAAAAACTTGTATCATAATGTTGGCCTTCATCTTCACCAACTAAGTCCCCATTTCTATGTAAATGTCTGTCAATATAAATATAATGTGATTTTTCTTGGAAGGAACTTTGAAAATTTTGATAACTACTGAGAAAGCTGTCATTGTGCAAATAATAAAACCAGGAATCACTCTGAGTGCTCACAAATTTGTTTACCAGTCAAGGACTGTGGATGTAATAATTAACAATAGACGGTTTGAGGAGGTTATTCTGATCTAAAGATACTCCTGTCAATTACTGAATTCATTTCTCAGTCATGTTCTCCTTCCAACCAAATAATTTTAAGTCAATAATAATAGAAGGGGATTTTGTTTGTTTGTTTTTATTATGGTTGCAACAATAGTACTCTTTTCAGCACACTTGATTTCCAGAATAGCAGACTGCTATGAAAACTCAGCATTTGAATGAAGTGGGTTTAAATTCACTTACTCTGGCCAATTTAAAAGAAAATCTGCCCCAAAATCAAACTTCAGTCATATTCAGCGCATATCCTAACCAGACATGAAACTTTAGATTCTTCATGGTTTATTGATCTGTAAGAGGAAAGGTTGATTAGACATTTTTATTTTTCTATTTCCAAGCCACTGTGAAACCAAGAGTCCTATAAACATAAGATGATTGTGACCTGCAAATCTTTTCTGCTGTGATGACAATTGGACAATCAAAATCTATCCATTAATTTATTTAGTCAGATTTGAGATACCAAATACATTTTAGATTCATACTACCAATTATGACTTGATTTGATTTACACAATCTTTATAAACGGAAGACAAGAAGATAGACTACAATGATCAAAGTCTTTAGGAGTTATATTTTAAAGTTACCATTGATCATCCTTCAGGTTTTCTCATAATAGTGAATGAAATCCTGTCATAAAACTTAGTTGTATGAAAATGTTTAATCAAACAACATGTTTATGTACTTACTTTAGTATTATGAATAAGCACTGTATTAAAGTGGCATTATTCAGTCCCATTCAGTTAAAGTGAATCACAAAGTTTAAAGGTATATTCTATTATAAGCTTCATGTTGTTATTTCTTATAAAAATGATATGATATCCTTGATAAAGAATACGATTGTGCTGTATTATACACTTTTTAAGGGACACATTGGCTCAGTGGTGAAGATGCTGAGCTTGTCAATCAGAAAGGTTGACAGTTCGGTGGTTCAAATCCCTACCATCGTATAATGGAGTGAGCTCCCATTACTTGTCCCAGCTTCTGCCAACCTAGCAGTTCGAAAGCATGTAAAAATGCAAGGGAAAAATAGGGACCACTTTGGTGGGAAGGTAAACATGTTCTGTGCACCTTCGGCATTTAGTCATGCTGGTCAAATGACCATAGAGATGTCTTCAGACAGCGCTGGCTCTTCGGCTTTGTAACAGAGATGAGCACAATGCCCGAGAGCCAGAAATGACTAGCACACATGTGCAAGGGGAACCTTTACCTTTGTACACTTTTTATAAATTATTTCACATGTACTAGATAGATGGAATAATATGGTTGACAGTGGTCACAAGGAACATCTACCCCATAATGTGCAGAAAAGCCAGTTATTTTCAAGAAGTGTCTGTTCAGTCTTTTAAAAAATACTTCTAGCAATGGAGAATCAACAGACTTCATTGGAAAACTGTTCCACTATGACACAGATGGTATTGTCAGTACAATATTTCAGTATAGTTACAGTACATTTAAATGAAATCTAGGTAACTGTGATTTATACTCATTGTTTCTGTTCCCAGTTTCTGAGGGTAAAAAATAGATCATGATTATCTTTCCTAAAACATCCTTTTATCTATGAGAACATCAATATAATGTCTCTCCTTGGTCTTTTTTTCTCAGAGTTCCATCCATGTTCTTTCAGTTTCTTTTCATAAGGCCTATCCTTTAGTGTGTGCATCATCTTTATCAAACTTCCATAAATCTATTCTAATCTGTTAAAATGTTTTTGAAAATGTCATGTCCAAAATTAGATGAATTCACTCACCAAGTAGACAGGAATAGGGACTGCTCATGTTTGATATTATGCTTTTTGTAATGCATTCCATATTTTTATGTGTCTCATTTAAGTCCTTCTCTGAGGTGGTGATTACAAGCCATGGATAGTGAGTCGTGAATTTGTGTCCTAGAAGCTTCTTCCCTTACTGTAATACCTTATATTTACCCTTCTTGAAGGACTTCTTGTTCCTCTCAGTCCAATCTTCCCACCTGTTCAGGAACATTGCAGTCTCATTCTGTTATCCTAGATATTAACCAGATCTCCACATTTGGTAATCTGCAGATTTGATAAGCAGCTCATCAATCTTATTACCCAAGGTAGTACTGGCCCTGAGACACATCCCCACAGAACTCTACTGGTTAGTGTACATGGATTTAATAACTACTATTATTAGCTATGAATTATATCTATCTCTGTCTCTATCTCTGTCCCTCCCTTCCCCCTCCCCCTTCTCTCTCCCCCCTTCTCTCTGTCTCTCTGTCTCTCTCTCTCATCTATCTATCTATCTGTCTGTCTGTCTGTCTGTCTGTCTGTCTGTCTGTCTGTCTGTCTGTCTGT
>BHFT01030285.1:0-12103 GCA_004320025.1 Laticauda laticaudata | reverse complement strand
AAGGAAGGAAGGAAGGAAGGAAGGAAGGAAGGAAGGAAGGAAGGAAGGAAGGAAGGAAGGAAGGAAGGAAGGAAGGAAGGAAGGAAGGAAGATGGAGAAGGGGAGGGGAGAGTGTCACCCACCTCATATACAGCGCTTAAGTCCCTGAAGAAAGTTTTGGCTCCATCAAGCAAGGCCTCATTTTCTGGACACACCACAATGTAGGCGACATCCCGGTGACCCCCATAAGGGTCCAACAGCAGCCTCTCCCAGAATGGCAGGGAGAACGGAGAGATTGTCAGGAAGTCCTTGTCATAGCCAACCAACAAGGTGGGTATCGGAAGAGGCTCAGGCGACTCTTCAGAACCTAAAAGTCAAAAGGGACATTGGAATTCTTGAATAGCTATGAAAACTGGGAGGTTGAGCATATCCCAAGGATGGCTACAGGTAGTCCTCAACTTACAACCTTAGGGCCAACATTCCTGTTGCTAAGCGAGACAGGTGTTGAGTTTTACGACCTTTCTCCCCAAAGATGGGACTTTAAGCCTGACCAGCTCCAGGTTGACTCAGCCTTCCATCCTTCTGAGAACCCAGATGGTTGGGGGGCAAGAGGCTGACTCTATAAACCGCTTAGAGAGGGCTGTAAAAGCACTATGAAACTGTATGTACGTCTAAGTGCTATAGCTATTTTCCTTCCTTCCTTTCTCCCTCCCTCCCTCCCTCCTTCCACAGGGGTTAAAATGCAGTATTGCAGACTGACTCTGCCCACAGTGTGGAGTTCAATTCTGACTGGCTCAAGGTTGACTCAGCCTCCCAAGCTTCCAAGGTTGGTAAAATGATGACCCAGATTGTTAGGGGCAAGAGGATGATTCTGTAAACTGCTTAGAGAGGGCTGTAAAGCATTGTAAAGTGGCATATAAGTGCTATTGCTCTCTCCCTCTCTCCTTCCTTCCTTCCAGCTCTCTATCATCTATCTATCTATCTATCTATCTATCTATCTATCTATCTATCTATCTATCTATCTATCTATCTATCATCAGAATGCATTATTGTAGACTGCTCTGCCCACTGCCAGGAGTTTGATCCTGACCGGCTCAAAGCTGACTCAGCCTTCCGTCCTTCTGAGGTCGGTAAAACGAGATGGTTGGGGGCAAGAGGCTGACTCTGTAAAACTGCTGAGAGAGGGCTTCAGAGCACTGTGAAGCGGTATATAAGTCTAAGGGCTATTGCTATGGCTATAAGCTCCTTTCTTGAGCCAACTGTACCGTAAGTTCCCCGTCCTGCCATTTTATGGAACTGCTGCCAGGTGAGGGGTCCTTGAACATGCTGGATATTCTCCCAGGTCCTGCCCGTCCTCTTCTTCTGAATGGCATCTTGCAGGAAAGGCTGGAGGGAGAGAAGCATGCGCACCACATCTTGGGAGGAAAGCATGCTGATGTCCAGGACTGGGAGAAAAACACACACACACACAGCACGACCGTGTCATGAGTGGTGAATATATGTATCATCCTCACTTGTACAGTATTGGTATTTCATAAAGATTTAAAGGTTCGACATTACTGAGAAACCTGGCTCTATTTCTGCATCCTAAGAGTTTGGTGGCACAATGGTCAGAATGGAATATTGCAGGCTACTCTGCCCATTGCCAGCAGTTCGATCCTGACCTGCTCAAGGTTGACTCAGCCTTCCATCCTTCTGAGGTTGGTAAAATGAGGACCCAGATTGTTGGGAGAAAGAGGCTGACTATGTAAACTGCTTAGAGAGGGCCGTAAAGCATTGTGGAGAGGAATATAAGTCCAATTCTATTTCCCCCAATATAAGACCTAACCAGCAAATAAGCTAGAATAGAATAGAATAGAATACAACAAACAGAACAACTGAAAAAAGGAACAGGAACAGAATAGGAATAGGAAAGGAATAGACTAGAATAAAGAATAGAACTAGAGACAGAATAGAACCAACTGAACCGATAATAGAATAGAATAGTAATAGGAGAGGAGGAGGAGGTAGGGGAGGAGGAGGAGGGAGGAGGAGGAGGAGGAGGAGGAGGAGGAGGAGGAGGAGAAGAGGAGGAGGAGAGGGAGGAGGAAAGAAAAAAGGTAGAATAGAATGTTATAAATGTTCCTTTTTTATTTCATATGCCATTATTCAATTTCATAATCATGTTTATACTTATCATGATGTTATTCTAAATACGAGTCTATGTAATGATAATAACTAACTAAAGATAGATGATGGATGAAGTGAATGGATGTGATAGATAGATAGATATTTCTTATTGGCCAAGTATGATGGACACCAAGAATTTGTCTTGGTGCAAATTGCTCTCTATGTACATAAAGAAGGTTAACATTCGTCGAAGGAGTATTCGTCAAGAGTCAAGAATCATAAGGTACAACACTTAATGATAGTCATAGGGTACAATAAGCAATCAAATCATACTTGGAAACAATCCACATAAATAGTTAGGATACAAGTGACAAAGTTACAGTCATACAGTCACAAGTGGGAGGGGTTGGGCGTTAAGAAGTGATGAGAAGGTGAATCGTAATAGTAGTGCAGACTTTGTAATAGTTAGACAGTGTTGAGGGAATTATTTGTTTAGCAGAGGGATGGCATTTGGGAAAAAAATCCCTTTGTGTCTAGTTGTTCTGGTGTGCAGTGCTCTGTAGTGTCATTTTGAGGGTCGGAGTGGAAACATGTCTGGGATGTGAGGGGTCTGTTGTTATTTTCACAGCCCTCTTTTTGACTCATGAAGTAAACAGATCCTCCATGGAGGGCAGACCGGTAGTCATTGTTTTTTTCTGTAGTCCTAATTATCCTCTCTGGAGTCTCTGTCTGTCCTGTTGGGTTGCAGAACCAAACCAGACAGTTATAGAGGTGCAGATGATAGACCAATGTCTATTGAAGATTCTCAGCCAACAAGGGTGTGGTTGTCCCAAAGGTGCTTTTTCAAGAGGCAACTGGAATTGTTTTTGTTGTTCTTCCTTGAAGACATTTCACTTCTCATCCAAGAAGCTTCTTCAGTTCTGACTGAATGGTGGGGGAGGGAAGGATTTATATTACTTGCAGTCCTTTGGTTGTTAGTACTCTTTCCGAAAGCCGTTGAGACTACTGGGAGGTTTATTTGTGCCCTCAGGGTCACATGAATAGTGCATATGGGTGTGGGACCTTCTTGGAAGTGCTTTTTGCATTATCCAGGTGATTCCGAGGACACAGATAAACCTCCAAGTAGCCTCAGTGACTCTCAGAAAGAGTACCTTGCTTTCCATGAAAATAAATATCAGGGTCTTATATTAATTTTTTGCTCCAAAAGATGCATTACAATTTATATTGACTGTTTCCTAGTATGATTGATTGCTTACTGTACCCTATGACTAGCATTAAGTGTCGTACCTTAAGATTCTCAACTCCTGAGGAATGTACCTTTTCTTTTATGTATACTGAGAGTATTTACACCAAGACAAATTCCTTGTGTGTCAAATCACACTTGGCCAATAAAAAATTCTATTCTATTCTGAATTTTATTCTGTTCTATTCTATTCTCCTTCTTTCTTCCCTTCTATTCTCCTTCCCTCTCCTATTCTATTCATTCTCATTCTCATTCTCATTCTCATTCTCATTCTCATTCTCATTCTCATTCTCATTCTCATTCTCATTCTCATTCTACTCTACTCTACTCTACTCTATTCTACTCTACTCTATTCTTTTCCCTGTTGTTCTACAAGGACACTGGGGACTTCTCTACCAGAGACAAATGTCTAGGGAGGGCTGGGGGGAAATAAAGGTATTCCATTCCAAATAAAGTGTTCAAAAACCAAAGGAAGCTTCTTACCGTTGCTGTGAGGCCAAGAGTGAACGGTAGCACTTCGGACCAGAGCTTCATCCACTTTCCCACCAGTGGGGTTGTCCACGTACTGGCGGCCTTGCTCCAGGGCGTTGAAGCACTCGTTCCAGGAGTCGTGGCTCTCTGCCTGAACCCGGTCGTAGCTCCAGCTGGCATAAGAGAGCATCGGCCGACTTGTGATGGACATGTAGTCCAAGCAGCTCAGGGAGGTGAAAGGTTGGGTGTGCTGATTTTGAAGGAGGAGGAGGAGGCTCACGGGGGGCTCCTGGGCCCTTTTGGCGCCTTCTCCCAACTGGGGGATTAAGGTGTTCTGGCACATCATCAGCCTCCTTTCGGCCACTTGGCCGATGTCTGAAGTCCTGCCGAAAATGTCTAACTCGTCCTCGATGAAGAGGCCCGAGTTGTACCCTAGTTTGCGATTCATGATTGCGCTGAACCCACAGGTGCAACGGTATTGGTCCTCTTTCGATGAGTCAGGGATGTAGAGCCCAACATCGGCACCCTTGATGTTCATGTTGCAGGCACAAATGCAGCAGCTATCGAAATTGCTGTCCTTGAAGATGTTCAGCACGGAGTCGGAGAGGATGAGCATGACGTAGAGGCTGTGGGCTTCCAGGATGGGCAGGACAGTGCCCGGCTCCACAGAGTTGAGGGGCCGGGTGGTGGAGGGTGTGGAAGCGGGCGAACCTTGGTCGGTGCTGTCGTATTTGACCGATCCTTGCCCACTGGCTGTGCCCCCGCCTCTGGGAGTCCGTGGAGTCCTGGGTGTGCGTGGGGTTNGTTACTGGCAGGCGCAGTGCTGTTTAGCGTGACCGGAGTGCTCATTTGCGGAGTGTTCATTTGAAGGTAGTCTTGATCGGCCAGGCTTCCGACGCTGGGGATGTTGCTACAAGCAGAGGAAGAGAAGCTGTTATTTGCGAGCGGTATTTCGGACAAGAGTTGTTAAAGCACTGACTTCGGAATGGACAATGTGCTAGGCAACCTGGAAGTAGCCAATGCGTTTCTTTCAGCATTGGCACAAGGTATGAACAACTGAATTATCAACCAGAGGAGAATATTTGAAGCTCAGTGTTGAACTGGGGGTGTCCTTGATGCTCTCTGAGCTTGGCTGTTTTCTTGCAGACGTTTCATGACTCAGCTAGGTTATATCATCAGTACTGGAAGGGAGTGGGGTTTGCAGGGAGGAGGAGGAGGGGAGAGGAAGAGGAGGAGGAAGACCTGTTGTGGGTCACCCAGAGTTGCTTAAATGAGATCTGTGGCTAACACAAATCAAATAATTAATAAGAACAAAACAATTCCGAATACGAGTATCTTCCTTAAAATGTGCTCCTTATGACAATTGTTCCTTTGATGAAAGAACAGAAACCTGCACATTTAGTTGTGCTAATTAAATAGAGAAAGGAAACAGAGAAGTGGGGAGAGGGGAGAGAACATTGTGCAGATTCAGAAAGGTAAAACCGAAAGACTTTTGAGTCCCTTAAGGAAGCAAGAAAAGATGACCTAGAAGCTTTGATGAGCAATCAACTCCTTGGCAGAAGGACTTGCAGTAACAGACTCTGGGTTACATCGGAAATAAAAAGATTTTTATCCCAATAAATACAAGCAATTAATAATCAGCTCAGACTTTGGGATTTTGCCGTAACCTTATTTCTGGAGTGGGGAGGAAATGGAGATTTTGCAGTATCCTTCCTCTGCCATGCCCACCCAAGCCACACCCACCAAGCCATACCAAGCCTGTTAGGAATCTGTCCAACGATTAGTTGGGTTGGCAATATATAAACCAACAATGTATGTTTGTAGCTTTAGGACAAAATAACTGTATTGATTCCGATTGGTTGATTATATTGCGAATTACCATAAGAGGGAGCTAGAGATCATTCTCTGACATTCCGTCTCTCTGACATTCTATTGCTATCTAAGCTGTGCTTATATTTTGATATCTTTGTTTACTGTAAATGACAAAGGCAACCAGTAAGAAGACTTTGTATTGGATATTCTTTGGACTGTAAAACATATATGACCCGGACTGTTTATTGGACTGTGCTATTTCTTAAAGTAAACTTTAACTCAATTTAGCGTATCTGAGTGTGGCTAAATAATTATTCATAACAACTCTCATAAACGCTTCCATGTGCATATCCTTGTTACTCAAGAGTTATTCTGTACATATAGTAACAAAGCCCATCAAGCCACGCCCACTGAACCGGTAGCAAAAAAAAAAAACTTTGAATCCCACCACTGCACCACACATATGTGTGTGTAGTTCTACTCGAACGGTGGCCCCTTTCCCCTCTGCACCTCGATCCCCCAAGCTGGGCTGGCAACCTGCAAAGTGGGGACCGCTGATTCAAAGAGGAGAGGAGGGGGAAGGAATGGATAGGGTTGGGATTCTCTTGAGAAATAACCATGAAAGAGAGCTGAGAAAGAGCCGGTTTGAAAACACGTTTCCTCGCTGTACTTACTTGTAACCATCTCGGATGAAAGCGGCTGCAGGCGGCAAAGGAAGCTGCTCGATTTTGGGAGGAATGGCCCACGAAGGCCGATAGACGCAGGCCTCGGGGATTTTCAGTGGGAGCAGGCACTGGCTGGGGAGCATCTTCAATGGGGCAAACATGGAAGAACCCATAAAGGGCTGGAACATGGATGCCTTGTGCACGAAGGAAAAGTCCTGCAGAAAAGGAGGGGCAAGGTTTGTCATGGATGGATGGACGGATGTCGCATTAAATAGGCAAGGGAAGATAGACAGGCAGGAGAAATAATGAGATAGAGATGAAGATGAGATAATGATATAGAGATGAAATAGAATAAAGAGGAGAGATGGACAGAAGGGGAAAGAGAGAAAAAAAAGAGAGAGAGAGAGATCAGGCAGGAGAGATAGAAAGAGAGATGAGATAGGAAAGGGTAGTTAGGAGAGATGAACAGATTAGGAGAGAGACAGAGAGAGATCAGGCAGACAGGGGAAATGGAGAGACAGAAAGAGAGAGGAGATAGGAGAGATAGATAGGAAAGATGGACAGATGGGGAGGGAGAGAGAGAACAGAGAGAGAGAGAAAGAAATCAGGAGAAGTAGATAGAGAGATGAGATAGGAGAGATAGAGAGGAGAGATGGACAGATGGAGAGAGAGGGAAAAAAGAGAGAAATCAGGAGAGGTAGATAGAGAGATGAGATAGAAGCGATGGATATGGGGAGAGACAGAGAGAGAAAAAAAGAGAAAGATGAGCCAGAAAGGAGAGATGGTCAAATAGGAGAGATAGGGAGACAGAGAGGGAGGGAGGGAGGGAGGGAGGGAGGGAGAGAGAGAGACAAAGAGAGAGATGAGACACAGGAGAGATGGACCGATGGAGAGATAGAGAGGTGAAATAGATGAAAAATGAAATAGAAAGAATGAGATAGAGACAAAGATCAGTTTTAAAAAAACCCAATTTCATATCTTGCTTTAATGAAGCATAATGAAAGACATGAAAATGACATCATTGCGTGATTGGGGCCTCCTTCCCCTCCCTTTCTATCAGCAGCAGTTGGATTTTTGGGGGGGATGGAATGAGCAAATATGTTATCACTGGGGCATATAATCACTGTAGATTTGTCTTGTCCCATCCAGAGAGGTGAGAAACTGAAGCTTGGGTTGCAAAGAAAGGCAATGAATAAAATAAACAGCTGGAGAAATGAAGAGAGGATATAAAAAGGGTTTTCAATTGGTACAATTGTGCAGGTTCGTCCCTGTTGGCTGACTGCGTTATATCTAAAAAAAAAATTGCACACTTTGGAAAAGGAATCCATTGCATGTAAAAGGAGGAGGAATGTCTAAACACAGGGAGTCACGAAGATCTGCAGCAAAGCAGAACATTTGGGGAGTAATCTACATTTAATACTGCAGCTAGACTAAACATTCATCACTACGTAACTGCAGATTATTGCAAAGTGAGGCTTTTCCTTGAATTAGCCACCCAGAGGTATGAGAGTTTGATGACTAAGGAATTTACAACGTACATCAAACCAGATGTATTTATCTAGCACATATCCTGAAAATATTTCAGCCTTTTCACACTATATAAAAGAGAGACGCAGTGACACAGTGGTTAAAGTGCAGTACTGCAGGCTACTTCTACTGACTTGTCGGTTGACTGCAGGTTTGGCAGTTTGATCCTGACCGGCTCAGTGTTGACTCAGCCTTCCATCTTACCAAAAGTCTTCCATCTTTCACTAAAATAAGGAACCCAGATTATTGGGGGGCAAGAGGCTGGCTCTGTAAACCACTGAGAAAGGGCTGTAGAGCACTGTGAAGCGGTATATAAGTCTAAGTGCTGTTGCTATATATAGTTGGTTTTGCATATTGCACTAGATAGATAAATATAAATAAAATGAAATGAAATAAAATAATATACAATATACAAACTTGAAGTGATCTTGACTTGGTCTATTACCTTGACTTCTTCCGGCTTTGGACTTCCCGAACCATCTTCCACTTCCATTTTAAACTCGGTGAGTTGAGTCGTCATCATGTTGACCACCGGGCTTTCCATCATCCCCAGTGTGGTGACGGTCTCCGAGCTGATGCCGTCTTTGTAGCTCATAACGGGAGAAAAAGCTGGGTGCTGCTCCAAGGAAGGCGGGGTGGGGAACATTCGCTGCAGGTCTGCAACAGCTGGGAAAGGCAGCTTGAGCGTTAAAATAAGTTTTTATCAAGCCATGCAGAAACAAAACCGAAAGAGGGCAAAACTTCAGGGAAGGTGAACTCACTTGCACACCTCTCTATGTTGCCCACGTGATACTGAGGCTTTTGTGTATTTACTAACTCGATACACGTGCTTCGCTCTGAAACTATGTGGTCCGGTTTGGTTTTTGGCAAGGAAGATAAGGGAGAAAATTCTGCCTCTGCCTACCAGCATCCATTGGTATTCATCTGGCTAGCATCCTGTCAGTGTGCGCTATTTGGAAACTGAAGCAGTATTTGCTGTGTGAGCAAGAAAGAGACAGCAAGAAGCCTAGGTGTGGCTTAGCTCAACTGTTCTGTACTAAAGCTGCTTGGTACTGTAAAACTAAAACTGAACTGAAATTCCTCTCCTCTGCTTGTGTTTTGCATTTGGAAGAGATTTCTTTTCAGGTGGGGAGGGGAAGTAGAATTCCTTAGCATGTTAATTATAATAATATAATTATAATATCTATAATTATAGAGCATGTTAATTCTAATAATATAGGAAATGCTAATGCTCTGATGGTAATTTCAAAAATCCTTTCTTAGTGAGCACCTAGAAGCCAAGAGGAACATATGGGCCAAATTTCAAGTTTGTAGACTTTACTGTTCTGGAGATTTTGTGATGATGCATCGGTGGTATTCCACTTTTATATGTATAGAAGATAGATTTAGTTTCTTAAAATGTTAGTAACTTTTCTTGAACATATTTTTTTAATAGATTAACAGAGTTGGAAGAGACCTTGGAGGTCATCTAGTCCAAACCCCACCCACCTAATTGACTCAAGCAGGGGGTTGGACGAGAAGACCTCCAAGGTCCCTTCCAACACTGTTAAATCTGTATAATTCTGTAAGGGGAATTTTAAAAAGCCCCGTGTGAACATTTCTCAGCTTTACTCCAATTCTTCATGGAATACCAAGAAGCAACATATTGAAAATTGATGGGTCTAATCCCTCCATTTTGATAGATTTAATAAAGATACAAATTACAGCCTCTGCTAGAAAGCATTGGCTTCTATTGCCCTCAATCAATTTTACCCCGCTACTTTTAAAGTGACAGCTTTTAAATGAATTCATTCTCAAATTAAAACAATCGCATTTCCCTCTGGCCTGAATGCTATTATCTGTGGCAATAATGCTGTCCCCATCAGCTGACAAACCAATGATCTTCGTGAATACTGGTATTGAAAAGATGCTGCCCTTGTCAAGATATAGCTTTTATATGGCCACATTGTAGGATTTTTTAAAAAATAATAATAATTTTGTCTCCTGATTGGGATTAAACACCTTCTTTAATTTCTCTTAATTGTTTGTGATTATCACTTTGCTTTGGGTTTATTTATATTATATTATATCAATCAATCAATCAATCAATATATAAATATAAAAAGGTAAAGGTTCCCCTCGCATCTACGTGCTAGTCGTTTGCGGCTCTGGGGGCAGTGCTATAAAGCCGAAGAGCCAGCACTGTCCGAAGATGTCTCCATGGTCATGTGGCCGGCATGACAGAACGCCGAAGGGCGCACGGAACGCTGTTCCCTTCCCACCAAAAGGGTCCCTATTTTTCTACTTGCATTTTTTACATGCTTTCGAACTGCTAGGTTGACAGAAGCTGGAACAAGTAACAGGAGCTCACTCCGTTACGCAGCGCTAGGGATTTGAACCGCCAAACTGCTGATCTTTCTGATCGACCAGCTCAGCATCTTAGCCACTGAGCCACATCCCTACATAAATTTAGAATCTCATCAATTACTGAAATAAAGTGGCTTGATTTCATTAGATTGGTGTCCATAGATTGTAGCATGTTTAAGCAAAACTGGACCAACTCAGTTGTCAGTCAATATTAATTCTTCCAATGGACCCATCCATGTCCTTTTTTTTTACAAGAGAATATTTCACAAACAAGTTTTGAACACAAGGAAGAACACTGATTGGTTTCAGTCTGGGAAAGAAAGAGGTGTGTTATATACTTTATCTGGAACAATGCTGGAATTACTAACTTGGAGGATAAGGAACTGCTGTCCTTGCATCCTTGCTTAGATGCCGCTCTTCTGTTCCCACTGGTGGCAATTTTGATGATCGGAGGGGAGGGGAGACAGCCTAGGTTTGCAATTAAAACATACACATATATTACAAAGCAAATAATTTCTTTTTCTTTTAATGACCCTGTCATTCCTTCCATCAAAATAGAGTCGGGGAGACTGAATGGAGCTGAGCGTTTACTGGCCGGATGCCCTTCCTATGTGGTGTTCACAGCAATTCCTCATTGAATCCCAAGAAAGAAATTGTAGGCCACAATTTACCTTTCTTATTTGTACATTCGTTTGTCATTTTGGTTATAGCTCACCTTTCCTTGAAGAACATCAAATAATACATGCAGCGTTCACATCTCAAGTTTCCCACCTTCACAAAATTTTACCCTTTAAAGTAGGCTGGGCTAAAAGATGGCAGCTTGACCAAAATCAAGCCACTGAACAGCTGCTGTCTGGAGATGCATCTGAACTTGAGATTCTCTGCTTTGCATCCAATATTTTATCCATGTACATTACATTCCCTAAAGCAAATAACTTTGAATCTTGTGTTGGATCTAAGAATGGACTTTTTTTTTTTTCAGACAAAAATTAACCCTGGAAAAATGTTTCATATGACAGATATTCCTCGATTAATGACAGTTCTCATTCAGCGACTCCTCAAACTTATGATAGTGCTGAAAAAGTAGATTTATGATCGGTTCTCAAGCTGATAGCCATTACAATGTCCCTACAGTATGTGGTTGTGATTCGGGCAGTGGGAAGCTGGTGCATATTATGAAAGTGATGGCCATGTGCAGCCTTCTCAGCCAACTTCTGGAAAGTAAGGGAAGCTGGAAGGAACTTGCAAGCCACGGTCATGCGATGTCATACTTAACAACCATGATTCATAGCTATAGCAGAACTGACAACATAAGACAGGCCTGGTCACATGATGTTTCACTAATGACTGTGCTGCTTAGGAACAGAGTTGCTGGTCCAGTTGTGGTTGCTAAATACCTGTATTTAATGCTTATGAAATGTCAAAGGAATTTGGAAATAAAACTTGCCATATCAACAAAAAAAAAAGATTAAAATTCTGCTTTTATAGCGAATATTATTGGAAATAGAACTAACTGCAGGATCCTTGGTGCTCTCTGAGTTTGGCTGTTTTCTTGGAGACATTTCATTACCAAACTGTATAAGTGCATTGATGATATTACCTAGTTTGGTAATGAAGTGTCTGCAAGAAAATCACCAAGCTCAGAGAGCACTAAGGACCTCACAGTTGAACCCTGAGCTACAAATATTACCTTTTATCACAATTTCATATTCTGCAACCTCATTCAAGGTCAAAAGGACACTGTCCCAAGGATCAACCACAGTTCACCACAAACTTACACCAGGGTCATCTTCATCTGAATTATCAAAGAGATTATCCAAATCATGAAGAGAAGGAGCCAAGTCAGTAACTTGTGTTAAGCTACCAGAACCAGCTCGGCCAGCCGAATTATCTTGCCGCGTATCTGGGAGAAGAAGAAGAAGAAGGAGGAGGAGGAGGAGGAGGAGGAGGA
>BHFT01030284.1:0-59049 GCA_004320025.1 Laticauda laticaudata | reverse complement strand
TTCTGTAAGCAACACCAGAATGTTTCCTTCCTGCCTTACTTACAGGATTAGGCCAGTAATTTCTTCTAACAACCGATTCTCTGAACTGCTTAGAATGTTAAGAACCAGTTCTACCAAATAGGTGCAAACTGGTAGAATCCCATCCCTGGTTGCAATCATTATAACATCAGAAGCTGTGGTCAATTATTTCTGCTGTAGGATTAAAATCTCACTGCTTGCTTGGTTTATTATATACTGTATTATTAACAAATATGTACTGTACATATTATTAACAAAAATACAATGAATACAATAGTTCAGGTATATTTGGGCTAAAAGCAATATATTGGTTTGTAACTGAGATTTATTTATTCATTTTGTATGACTGCTTATCTCATCAAATAATTCTGGATGGCAAAACCCCCCATAGTTAAAATGATGCAAAAATTAAAATATGCAGTAGCTGTACACAATCACCACAATCACTCGATTAACAAGGAAATGGATCTTGATCTTGAAGGATTTAGCCTTTAAGGAAAAGCCAGCAGGGATGAGGCCATCCTAATTTCTGGCGGGACAATGCCCCATAAGATGTTTGCTATTGGCAGAAAAGGCACATCTTCTAGCTCCTGTCAACTGGCATTCCTTAATTGATGGGATCCAAAACATGCTGCCTGACTGAATCAGATGGGTAGAAGCAACTGGGGAGAGACAGTTCCTCCAGTAATCCAGTCCAAATAATATCTGTTTGGGTTGTAATTAAGATATTTGGCTAATTTGATGTTTGTTTTTCTTTTCAGTTCATAACCTGTTTCTTCATCATTAAAGTCTTTCTTCACTGGTCATAATGAATCTATTTAATTCTCCAACAATTATGACAATATAACAGTGCTATGTCACATGATCACATAAATCAAGGCCACTACAAAGTTTTAATGAAACTGTCTCTTATTTCTTTATGATTTATTTCTTTCATCATTTAGACCAAGGCCTATTATTTTATTTTGAAAATTGAATTCTGGATGGCAGTTCTGGATTTTACATTTTAAATCTATTAATAATAATAGTTTGGCCCAAATATTAAACTTAAATAAGTTATGTTTTTACAGATATTCATTGTTGCACTTTCTATCACTTTAACATTGTAGAAGTACTATATTTGTATTTGAACCTGAATGAAAGAATTAGTATTATGCAACAATTTTGGTCACGTTTATTATTCCAGGCACTGATTTTCTTTAAAATAGGGTACTTGTTAAAATGGTATCATCAGCATAAACAGTTAAGAATCTTAAACAGCAATGCTAAGCACACTTATTACCATAGAAAATAAATTCCAGTGCATCAGAAAGGAAAAATTATCAGGAAAGTTATAACTATACCATTAAATTCATAATATGGGAAAATGTATGTGTAAAATATAGACCGTGAATCAGAGGTGGTATTCAGCAGGTTCTAATCAGTTCTAGAGAACCGATAGCAGAAGTTTTGAGTAGTTCAGAGAACCAGCAAATACCACCTCTGATTGGAGATTTTACAGTATCCTTCCGCTGCCACGCCCACCAAACCACACCCACAGAACTGATAGTAAAAAAAAATTGAATCCCACCACTGTCTTTAATGTTTTACTGATCTCATTTATTCAGTGAATTTGCTACTTAAAGAAAGACCAAAAGGCAGCCATTTTTCTTCTTTTCCCAGAATTTAAGAATCCAAAGTTTTGAATTTTGACAATGATTTTATATAGAAAATTTAATAATCTGGTTTTATGGCTAGTGTGAGACAGAAGATGAAGTGCCAAATAAGATGGGCAGATTTATATATATTAATAGACTGTTTGGGATTAAACAATTTGAATAAAAACTATTTCACTTAACTTGTGTCTTGTTTAACCATATTTTATTTTATTGAATAGCTAAAGCTAAACCACAATTAATGATTATTTCAAAATCTCAGTGGCTGGATTCACAGAATTTATTAAAGCAGATCTAAACAAACCTTATCAACTAAATCAGCCTTATCCTTGGTAGCTCAGTGGTTAGAATGCAGTATTGTGGGCTAATTCTGCTCATAGTCTGGAGTTCGATTCTGACAGGCTCAAGGTTGACTTAGTCTTCCAACCTTCCAAGGTCAGTAAAATGAAAACTCAAATTGTTGGGGGCAATATAGTGACATTTTAAAGCATCCAGAAATTGCTGTGTTGCACTATGTTGGGGTAGTATATAAATCTAAGTGTTTTATATGTGTAAGTGTATAAGTGTTTATATACTTATAAATCTAAGTATGTAAAATCTAAGCTGTTGCTATTGCTGAAACCAGGCCAAAATTTCATAACCTCCCCTGAAATGGACATGGCCATGTCCATTTCAGGGGAGGTTATGAAATTTCTGGCCCTTATCTTTTATAGACTTGAGCCGAAGTAGACAATTGTAATTGAAAACAACATTGCTCTCTCTTAGATTCATGTAAACTATGATTGTCATACAGTTTTTTCTTACAATTGTGTTAATATGATTTCTTCCAGTCCTTGACAAGGACAAAGGATGCTGCACTGATTTCAAGCAAGATTGGTAAAAAACAAAAACAAAACCCTGACAAATAGTGATCCTTTTACAATTGTTATGGACAGGACAGAACTGGTAGTAATCTTGATTTTTAAGCAGAGTTCTAGAATCTTTTCAAAAGAGTTTTAAAAGCTACTTTCAAAAAACAGAACTGATTTCAAAAGAGTGTTTAACCTGTTTATGAAAGGAGCCTGTGTAAGTGATAGAAAGTTCTTTGGAAATAATCAGTTATGCATTATGTGGATAGATGCTTCTGAACATCTGTCCCATCTTTCATGCAGCTGAAGCCAAAAAGGCCATAGAGGGCAGTGATCAGAGAAGGATAATGCTCAAATCAGCCTAAAGGTCCCAACAGGTTTGCAGTCCTGGGCAGATGGATAAGGTATCCATATGTTTAAATACAACTTTTTAAAAATATACTTACGTCAGTCTTTCTATGAATATTCTAAACAGGATATTCATAGCTTTATGAGAAGTAAGTGATCCAGAAAAATTTCCAGCCATGGAAATTGAATTCTGCACATTCCAGTCTTTTTCCAGGAACATCTTCCAAATTAATACAATATGCAAAAATGCAAGGCCACCCTTAGGTTCACAATATGTAGGAAAACTTATGAATATAGTAAAGCATGACTTTGAACTAATGTCAAGGGTCTACAACTTGAGCCATCTGCATGTGTATTTCAATGTCTTTTTTGCCTCCTGACCACAAACATCACAGTTGGATTTAATACTATTGTTAAATCTAACAATTTTTTTAACCATGATGCCATTTTCCTCCCCACATATTATATAAATAAGTTTTAATTTAAAAATAATTAAGATTAATCATAATAATATAATACTTTTTATTCACATATAATACTAATATGTAATCTACATGGTAATGGACATTTTATTTATCAAGATGTGGAAAAACCTTCCCCCTAAAATGGAATTTATTAGCTATAATGAACAAATCCAAACAAATCATATCATTCTTATGCCTTAATATGGTGAATGAGATGCATGTTCAACTTTTTCTCAACCCCAGGATCACAATCTTGAGTATTCCTCAAGTATATACCACAACTATCTATCCACTTGTCTGCCTAGTATCTTAGGGGTATGGTTCCTTCTTGTTGTTGAATTACAGTTTAATGGAATAAATTTAGCAGAATATGAATTCTGAAGTTATGATCTAATTTGGACCTAGACATGTTTATTTTTAAGCTTAATTTCCTACTGTATCTACAAAATAAATCTCATGTGTGAGATTGCTTTCTTCTTTTCGGACCTTTCGATGTTCATACATGTACATGCACGCACGCACACATATCATGCATTTATGAACCACTTAATCAAAGAATACCAGAAATATTTTAAAATATGAACTACAAACATGACAATAAACTCAGAAGCGATGACAAATAAGAGATTGAGTGAGCCAAAGCATTTCAAAATATTCCGCCATATTGTAAAACAATCCATGCTTCGAAGCATTTCTCTGCCTCAAAAGCTTCAGCTACTTTGACAACATCTTGGGGAAAAGTTTGAATTTTGGGGGGAAATGTTTCTACTTATTTTATAATAATAAAACTTATTAAAGTTTTAAGGAACAAACACAGATCAGAAAGACAGGAGTCTCCAACCTTAACAACTTTAAGACTTGTGGACTTCAATTCCCAGAATTCCTCAGCCAGGAATTCCTCAGGCTGAGGAATTCTGAGAGTTGAAGTCCACAAGTCTTAAAGTTGCCAAGATTAGAGACTCCCTGCTTTAAGATATATCCATTCCCACTATTATTTCATTTATATAATTAGTATCTCATTTTCCTACCAACTTATGATATTTAAGCAGTCATATATCTATATATATAAAAGCAAAATATCACTCAGGCATCATCACAAAATGTCCAGAACCATAAGGCCTACAAACTTGAAATTTGGCATGTATGTTCCTCTTGGCTTCTAGGTCCTCACTTAGAAAAGATTTTTCGAAATGACAATCAGAACATTAGTATTTCGTATGTTATTATTAATATGCTCTGATGCTGAGGAATTCTACTCTGCTTCCCCACCTGAAAAGAATTCTGTTCCAAATGCAAAACACAAGCAGAGGAGTATCAGTTTCAGTTTTAGTTGCATAGCAACAACCAGCTTTAGTACAGAACAGTTGAGCTAAGCCACACCCAGGCTCTTTGTGGTCTCCTTCTTGTTCACACAGCAAATACTGTTTCAGTTTCCATCTTTCAGTTTCCAAACAACCTTCAACTCTCTCACACATTGACAGGACACTAGCTAGATGAATACCGATAGATGCCGGTAGGGAGAGGCACAATTCCCTCCACTCCTATTTTCCTCCCCAAAAACTAAGCTTGATCACATAGTATCGTAGCGAAGCATGGGTATATATTTTGCAATCATTGTGACAGATCGTGTGGAGAGAACCTTTTTTTTGTTCCAGGAATAGTTCAAAATTAGATAATAGGTTGAATTAGAAAATTTTTTTGGCTACAAAGCAGAAAATAGTCCAAACTCTAGATTTTATACATCAGTATAGTTGCCTGTATCATTTATGCCTTTGGTACTATTTCTTCTATATTTATGGGAGTAATAATAATAATAATCATCTTATAAATTATTTCAATGCAAATCATTTTCTAACTTTTGAGTCTTCTGGGTTCCATTTGGTAAGATATGCAAAAAGTAATTAAATGCAGGTAGACCTTCATTTACTGACTGTTCAAACTTACAACGGCACTGAAAAAAGTGATTTATGACTGTTTTTCACACTTGCAACTGTTGCAGCATCTCCATTGTCACAGGATCAGAATTCAGACATGTTTATGACAGTTGCAGTGTCCTGGAGTCATATGATTACCTTTTGCGACTTTCTGACAAGTAAAGTCAAGGAGAAAGTCAGTTTCACTTAACAGTCGTATTACTAACTTAATTTCAGTGGTTCACTTAACAACTGTAGCAAGAAAGGTTGTAAAAATGGGGCAAAACTCACTTGACAACAGAAATGTTGGGCTCAATTGGGCTCATAAGTCAAGGACTACCTGTATTATCTTTTAAGCTTGTATCCATTAAGTCTTAATTAATTTGGATATTTGAGATTTTGGGAGTGATTGCAAATTTGAGAAGAAACCAATTCAGTTTAAATCCCTCCAGATTCCTAGAACTGATTTTTAAAAAATGTTTTAAATGATCCATAGGTTATAACATTTTGACAAAAATCAGGAAGGGTAGATCTTTCAAGAAACTTAAAGCAAGTTCACCTGCCTATCATCAATAGTTTCAGTATAATAAAACCTTGAAATACTCCTCTTGCGCCTCTTTAAAAAGTAAAGAGGATCCTGCCATGGCTTGCTGGCACACTGGATTGGGAGAACGTTTCACGAAGTGAAAAAAATACTACCTTGTCATGCATCCCAGACTATCTTGCAAAATACTACCTTGTCATGCATCCCAGACTACCCACTCTATCCTACTTCATGTATTCCTTGTAAAGATGTGGAGTTTCAATATGTTGTCAAAAGCAACTCCATGTGAAGCACTTTAAAAGGCTGAAAGATGTTTTGAAGTCACTGATCTGATTTATTATTTAGTAGCAGATCTCCTTGTGATTTGGTCATCTGATTAAATAATACCTTTTAAGAACTGCATGGAAATTTTGCCCAGGCAATCACACATACATGGAATTAAACAAAATTTGCTTTTTTCAATTGAAAATATGACCCTGAACAATCTTGGCTACTAATACCAACAAAATGGCATCCCAAACCCCTTCTAGGCCATAGACTACTGACCTATATTATGGCCTAACCACAATACATTTTCTGCTATTAGTAAGCAGAGTTACAATGAATCAGTGACAACTTTTAACATACTGTAAGATTACATTTCCTATTAATACCCAGATGTTATGCATGAAATGTCTATAACTGGCTAAAATAATGTGAAGCTTGAAGGGTTGAAAAGATTAAACTGAAAAGATTGTAATTTGCTAAATGGACTAAACAAGTGGTATAAATAGCTGTGTATGTGTGTGTTTACTTCATTAAAAGAGGATGTTTAAATATGATATGATGTATATTTTGCAGATTCACACACTGAAGTGATTTCTCTTCCCAATCTTTTTGCATGGTGAGATTCTTCCGTTTCTTGACTGTTCAGAAAACAATCTGTAATGAATCAGTCAGAAGTTCTGAACAGAGGAAGTCAATGACAATTCCTGAATAGTAAACTTGTTACAGCATGACTATCCAGGAATACTCAAGATTTTGTTCACTTCAGATTTTAAAGCAAACCAGAACATAGAGAGGAACAATTTTCTGAATATGATATCAGAGTTTTCCTCTTAAAAAGTACCAAAATAAATATGAATTACATACTTTAGGAGAGATAAATGTTCAAATGTACTTTTTTGATTGATTTATTTTTTATTTTCATAAAGCTGGAGGAGGAGGAGGAGAAGGTGGAGAAGAAAACAAGACTTCAGCCAGATTCAAATGTATAGATGAAACTGTACAATCTGACATAAATCAGAATAAAAACCCTATATATTCTTAATTCTGATTGATGGTTGCCTCTTTTAATAATTAAGGATTTTATATTCTTTGGGCATATATTTCATATGTGTTTAGCTATCATTTCAAGGACTGCTATTGTTAGGCTTCTGCCAACAGTCATATTTCATCAGGAGAGCCCATTATTCACTGTCAGAATATCCTGATAGGAGCTGTATCCTCCTAATCGTGTGTCCATGTCATTCCACACTAGTGAGAATATCAGACTAAAAAAGCAATGGAAATGAGCTGGTATGAACACTTTTTAACACTACTATAATGGAAAAGACATTGCATATTTTCAGACTGACTAATTTGGTATGGAAAACTATACATCTGTAGCTTGCATCTGTTATTATAAGCAAATCATGATATAGTCTTTTATGAAGTCTATGAAATAATTATGCAGAGGTATCAGCCATAGCCAATTATTCACTTTTAACAGTTTAATAAATCAATTAAATTTTCATATATTTATGTATGATAGTAGCCTTGAAAAATAAAAAGCATTACTTTTAAGATTGTTCATTAATCTCTATTGAGATTTCTATATGATAAATGCATGTTTTAGCATGTTTTGTCTTAAAAAGATACATTTCCTTTTATGAAACAATAAAGAACAGAATGCAGAGAATGCTGTTCTCTTCCAAAATAAGCAGTTTCTTATTCATGCAGTTTTAATATGATAAATTATTTAAATGAATATATTAAAATATGTTTCACAATCAATTGGGATGCTTTTAAGCAAAAAATTCTTCTTAATCAGTATAAGGTACAAAACTGGAACTCAACTTTTGATTATACTTCTGAAATCCCAGGAGAGTTAGAATTTAATTTTTATAAATGAAAAATAATTATAGTGCATGCTGCAATAATTTTAAACCATGGAAATATCCATTTATGTTCTATACGAGGAATAAAATGCTGAGAAAGGCTTTATTTTTTGCTAACCAAGAACCTAGTAAAATATTCAAACCTATATTTTATTTATTTATTTTATTTATTTGTCACCCAATTCTCTACAGACTGACTCTGGGTGGTTAACAAGGTTAGTTTCAAAGATACATACTATGATTTTACATTGGATTTGTACTATATTAGAATAGTAAATTCAAACATTACTTCAGTGAAAGAAGCATTAAATAACCAAAAATAAAATAAAATAAGGTGTAACCAGTAAACAAATTTGGGACTCTGCTATTGCAATGCATCCCATGAAGCAGTTTAAAATGAGTATAAAAAAAGATGAACTGTGTTCCAATCTATTCAGACTCACAAAATTCATTTTAGAAGCCCCTTTGAACTGTTCCAAATGCTCTGACTCCCTTCTGACCATTGTTTTCACTATCTGTGTGATTCAGATTTTCAGGTTATTTTTTTGTTTCACCTTAATAGTAATCTAGCCACTGAAGAAATATTTTCACCATTGTGCTTTGCTAACGCTGGAGTGAAAACTGGGTATTCATTGAAGATTTAGTGTAAGATTTGAGTTCATAAGCAGTGTCATTAAAAACTCCCTTTTTATGACTCTGTAATCCCATAGAATTTTGGAAAACAGAAGTCTTACATGTCTGTAGAGGTAGATCTGTCCGTACTTGGAACTTTGGAACCTTCTATGAATGAGGAATTCTGGGAGTTGGAGTCCACAAGTCTTAAAGTTGCCAAGTTTGGAGATCCCTGTATTAAATTGTATGTCATTTTTTTTATTCTTAACAAAACAAAGAAAAAAGGCTCAATTGACTTCATACTATCTATAGCAATATTTTCTCTAACAGCTTAGTGATTGGAAAAATCAGCAAGCAGATGCTCTGCCTTTCATCTTAATCTTTTCCAGTGGTTTCTTCCATGTTTGTCTAATCATTTATTAATATTTCATTTGTACAATGGTAGACACTCACAAGGCTTGTGCTTAAAATGGCAGGCTTTCAGACAAGATCTCCCAGCCTAAATGTTGAGGCTATTCCTATATGAATAGCCAAAATAAACATCTGGATGGCTTGTGAAGTTCTTCAGGAATGTTCATGTGACTATTTTTCATAAAGCTTCCAAGAGTAGGTGAAAGTAAACTGATTGACGAGTGTAGCTTTAAAAAAAATGGAGAATTAAGTAGAACTAGAGTTAAACGAGACTCTGAAGTTGAGTATGTTTATGTTCCATAAAAGAAAAGAATTAAGTAACAAAGTGTGGACAAATAACATTAAATTTTTCTGAAGAAAAATTTCATTTACTACTGCAGGTTTTCTGTTCCTTAGAAGCATCCTGCATTTGATTTTATTTTTAGTCTTCATATTATTGTATTGACAATATGTTCTTCAGTACCACCTTTTGGCTTTCATCTCTTTACTTTATTTTTATTCTTCTCATTTGGGCATTTTCATATTTTGAAACGTCTCTCATCTTTCCATCTCTTGTACTTTTAAATACATTCCTTAATATTGGCCTGGTTCATACATCCTGCTAAGCTATTATGTACTTTGGCTTAGCATATTGTGTGAAATCAAATATTGTGGTTTATAACTTAGTCCATTGTAATTCTAGCCAAATAGGATGATTCAACAATAATTTTTCAAAAGATGGTACAGAGGAATTATTGAGCCTGTCATCTGCACCTCTATTATTGTCTGGTTTGGTTCTGCAACCCAACAGGACAGACACAGACTTCAGAGGATAATTAAGACTGCAGGAAAAAAAAATTACTATCAACCAGCCTTCAGTCAAAGACCTGTATACTGCACGAGTCAAAAAGAGGGCTGTGAAAATATTTACAGACCCTTCACATCCCGGGCATAAACTGTTTCAACTCCTACTCTCAAAACAACGTTATGGAGCACTGCACACCAGAACAACTAGACACAAGGACAGTTTTTTCTCAAACGCCATCACTCTGCTAAACAAATAATTTCCCCAATACTATCCAACTATTTACAAAGTCTACACGACTATAACTATTAATCTCATCCCTCCTTATCACCCATCCCTTTCCATTTGTGACTGTATGACTGTAACTTTGTCGCTTGTATTCTTACGATTTATATTGACTGCTTCCTAGCATGATTTGATTGCTTATTGTACCCTATGACTATTATTAACTGTTGTACCTTATGATTCTTGACTCTTGACAAATGTATCTTTTCTTTTATGTATACNTCCAATCACACTTGGCCAATAAAGAATTCTAATAAGATGTATGAACCATTGCATTGTTACTTGTGTCAATAATTTCTTAAATCTGCCATTTTTTTAAGAATTATGGCATAACGTTTTTGCTGAGCTTCTGTTATTGTGGTTATATCTAACAATACTGAAAAAATGTGACCTTTTTTGCTGAAATAAAATGTGCCTCTGTTAGGCTTTTGTAGCAATTTTTCATCTACATATGAATTAAATTGGAGATCATTGTGGTTATTGTTTTCAAGTTGCTCAATAATTATGCAGTATGCATCTGATTTTAAGAAGAACTATACTTTGTGAGCAAAAGAACAGAAACATTGTAACAGCTTTGTGAAAGCAAAATATGAGGTGACACATCAGACAAAATGTCATTCGAACTCAAGTTGAGCAAATACACAACCTTTACCCTTCAAAATTGATCTCATGAATGGCTACTTTCTGCCTTTTTCAAAGTACACCCCCCCAAAAAAAAGCAAAAAAAAAAGGTGGGGGGAAGCAGTGTTGATCCATTATAAAACATTCAAATTAGGATGATGCTTTTATTTGGCACTCAGAGGACCTTATAAATTAAACAAATATAAACTATGTGACAAGTATATATTACTCAGTGGAGTAACCAATAGTCCACAGTTTCTCTTCTATCTTCTGGTAATAGTCAGGTTAAAAAGACAATGCTCCAAAGGCTAAATGACATTAAACATCAAACTGAAGTTGGTATCTATCAAACAAACTTTGATAGTAAAAAACTTCAGGGGAACCTACAAATTATCTACTCACATTGACTTTCTTCTGGCTGAAAAACAAATGTCTTAAGGGGAAGGCACAAAGTGGTACACCTAGTGTTAAGACAGATTAGATTTGCTATGGGATTCTGGGAAATCAAAACAATCCATCATATATTCTACAAGGACTTTCATAATTTCTATAATGGACCTCCCCAAGGATCATATATTATCTTTGTTACAACCTTTCCAGGAAAGACAGATGGATATAATGCTAACCTTCTTTCAGATTCTAACCATGTTCTCATCAGTTGAAGCAGTCCTGGTGAAAACAAGGCAACAACTGAAGTCAAAGTGACCAATTATATAACCCAAACATCATGTGATTTATTGTTTTAGGTATAGGTGACATTTGATTATAAGACTTGTTCATAGAACAGATGCTTGGGAGATTCAGAAAGTGAGCTCCAAATATATAAAATCATCCTGAATTACAAAAAAAGATAGGATATAATATAATAATAACCATTTTAATATAGATTTCTAATCAATTTTTGTATATTTTTGAAGCTGAATGCAACATAATCTTAATACTTTGAAAAATGCATAAAAGCCACAGAAGTTGAGGAGAAAAAATTATTTTCTTGGTGCCTTTCTTCAGATTTCAAACCTGTCAATTCAGGCCCTTTCAATTGTTAAAATGGTTTAATTAATCCCTGAAATAAAAATATTTTAAACATTCAATCTGAAAGTTTATTTCAACTGAAAACAGCTTTCTTTTTTAATTTTTTAACTGATTAAATTTCAAGGCAGCTTTCATATAGGCAGAAGTTGCAGACCACCCTGGTGAATTGCAGCTGATTGATGCAGGATTGCAGGGTGTTTCTGCTGGCATCAGGGCTGTAATGGATCAGTATAATTCAGCTTTTATCTAACATGAAAACCCTCTATGAGAATACTGTGTGGTCCACTATGGTGTTTTATGGATCTAAAAATAGTATTGAAAAAAACTTCACCACCTGTAAGGATGCAAAATTTCTGGAAGCCAATCCACCTTCACAGAACTAGATAAATCTAAATTTTTATTCTGACTGAAAGAAGTTCAGATCATTCTCATTGCTATTCTAAAAAGCCTTTCCAGAAGTTACTTAGAATCCACTGCTTCAGGACATAAAACCTCTAATATGAGGTGCCACATCTCCTTTCAGCCAAATATATTGGCATTTTGCCAGCATCATTACATGGCATTATTGCCTCATTATGCAATTACAAGCCAGAAAGATTTTCTAGTAGCAGGCTGTTCAAGACACAAGTAATGAAATTTCGAATCCTAGAATTCCCCATAAAACATTATTACAGGGCTGATGAATTTTTTAGTTGCATACACATTGGTAATATAGGCATATATACACTTTGACTTGTTTCAAATAATCTAGGTCAGGATTGTCAAACTTGTACCCTGTGTCATCCCAGATTTAGTGAAGGGGGAAAAAGTCGTGATACATCAAGTAAAGAAAAACATGACACCTTGTGTTTGACACCCGTGATCTAGATACTTTAGACATATAGACTTTATCTAAATATAGTAGTCAGGACAAGAATTAATTTCTTTTTAGCAAGTCAGATAAAATCCTTTTCCCCCCTGACAAGGTACTATTGACACCGGGTAAATTTCACTACAGTACAGACCTAAGATGTAAAGCAATTATAATGCAAAATGTATAGAAACATAGATTTCATCACAGAGCAATTCTTGAGTTAAATATCAATCCCTAAAATGTTTAAGTATCATTCATCCTTTAAAAAATATTGAATTGCATTTATTTTAATGTTTCCAAACACTTTATAGATAAGTTTCTTTATATCTTCCCACAGCAATCATTTACTGAAGCAAGATTATGAGTCACACAGTCCATTTATGACATATTAGAAATAGATTGTATGATTTGTACCCAGGCTATCGAGGGAAGCTCACAATTTAATGGTAGACAGCATGCTCACAAAAAACAGGATGAAGAATTTATAACTTCTCAACTCTCCATTTATGCTATTTAGAAACCTTCCTCCCTAATCTAGAAAAAATAATGTCTTTTCATTTTCTACCAATCTTTAAACACATGGGAGTTTGAAGAGTGCACAAACTTTGAAGACCACACAAACGTTGACTTAAGAGCATATCCTCCATAATTTAAACTTCAAGCATCTTGTGGAAAAACTCTATTGCATTACACCAACTGAACTTCTAGAAGCAAAATGCTTCATAGGAGGAACACAGCATGAGAAAACAATGTGCTCTCACTTCCCTCTTTAATTCTTTTTTATGGAAAAATGTCTTTTTGAACTGAATATGGTGGATCATTTGTTCCCGAAGCAAGTATGTCATTGACACCATGATGTCAAGCCACAGAAGTACTATACTTAGCAGTCTGCTTCACATACAAAAAAATGCTTTGTCGGAAAATCAGCTGTCAACTTTATCAGTATCCTGATAAAGACAATTTCACTCACTCACTCACACACACACACACATTTTGATACCTTCAAAAGGTATTTTGATACCTGGACAAGTTCTTCCCTGGGAAGTAATTCACTTTATATCAATGCATAGTGAAAACTTTATCAGATTTTATCCAATGGACTTCAATGCAGCAGATCAAATTTCTGATGTGACTTTTTGTCATTTGAAAAATTACAATGCTATAATGCAAATAATTGATATCATTATGCAAATCCCTCCAATTCTGTATTCTCCAGATCAATAATAGATCCCCCCCCCTCCAGTTAGGTACAGTTGATGTATTAAAAATTTGTGAAAGCTAGTTCTTACATAGTGAAAAGAAAATAGCTCCATACTATATCAGGTAGCTATCTCATCACAAGTTCTGGAAATCTTGTGTGCCAGTTTAATTAATTCCAATCTAGTTGGTGGTTATTATTATTTTTGTACAGAACCTAGTTTTCTCAAAGTTAAAAGTAATTCAAGGAGCAATGAAAGCTTTTACTTTGAAGACAGCAAGTGTTTAAATTCAGAAAATAATTATATTTAACATGGTTCTTAACACAAGGAAAAGATGCAATATCAGTATTGCCATTACTATATTGTATCTCAAATGTAAATTCACTATATATTGTGCAATAGTGATTTCTTGAATTTATTTAGTATTTCTTGAGTTAATACCCCTATATAAAATCAGCTCCTTGCCTAACCTATGGACACAAGCCACAGTCATCACCATCTTCAAAAAGGTAGACCCCAGCCTAGTTGAAAATTACAAAGCAATCTCCTTATGCTGTGTCACCTGTAAAGTCATGGAATCAATTATTAACCAAATCCATTATTCTCCACTTAGAGACAAAACAACCTACTGTCCAATAAACAATTTGGTTTCAGAAAAAAACTATCCTGTAATCTGGCAACTCTTACACTAGCAAAAAACATATGGACTACACAACTCAATCAGGGCAAAACAATAGACTGCGCAAATCTACATAGACTTCTGTAAAGCTTCTGATTCAGAGTTACACGACAAACACTTCCTAAAACTAAAATCTTACAGTATCTCTGGACACCTGCATAACTGGATAGAAGCATTCCGTCAAACAGACAACAAATGGTCAAAATTGGGAGTGTCCTATCAAATTCTTTTCTGTCAATAGTGGTGTCCCCCAAGTCAGTGTTCTAGGAACCAACTCTCTTCATACTCTACATAAATGACCTCTGTGATCATATTAAGAGCAACTCTGTTCTTTTCGCTGATGATGAAAAGTGTTCAACTACCACAGACAATACTGCTACCCTCAAAAAGATCTGGACTATGTATCAGAATGGTCAAAAAAATGGCAAACTTCAAATCTCAACAAATTAAATGTTCTGTCTTACATATTGGCAAAAAAAACAGAAAAATAAAATACACAGCTGAATAGTCAAGATCTTGTTGATGATCCAAGCTCTGTAAAGGACCTGGAATACTCATCTCTAATGATCTAACTGTTATAATATTAGCATACTCCAAATACTCTATTCCCATTGGTCCACAAATACTCGTATCTGATTGGGTTCTACTCGATGGTGATTGGTCAAAATAACTAGCCTAGATGGCTGCCCCAGCGCAGGAGAATCAAGGAACCGTCATTGGCACAACCGCGACAGACTCTCTATAAAAAAGGGCTGCCAGGCTCCTAGTTCAGACAGATCCAGCAACTAATAAAAAGAGCTGAAGTTACGGTGGTCTGAGTCTCATTCTTCGTGAACACTACACTGGCGACGAGGATGGGATCTGACAAGGAGACCAGTTGAGCACGTGGCAATGAAACCGGCAAGTGAAATGGCCGAAACCAACTTGCCACCCACACCATATCAATCCACCGGACGGAGGACTGAATCATACATTGACAGATTCCTCATGTTCCTCAAGAGCAACGACTTACAAGAATCTCTGACAACAGAAAGAGAGCCATGTTCCTGACGCACTGTGGACCTACAGTGTTCAAGATGGCCAAGGCATTGGCCAAACCCGGAGGATGTAACAATGGCCTGGCCAGTTTGGAAAAATTGCTGAAGGCTCATACGCACCAACCACCTCCAGCTTATTCGGAGACATGAGTTCTACAAACGGGACCATGAGAGCAGGTGAGTGTATTGCACTTCGTAGTGGCTCTCAGGGACATTGAGGGGCATCGAGTTCCTCAACATGGATGAAGCATGAGGCATCGCGTGGTCCTTGTCTAAGAGATCTCACTTGCAGAGCTGACTGCTAACCCGACCAAAAATTTACAGTCACTGAGCCATTGCTGAGGCCACAGGCAGCTGAAGCCACTAAAAAATCAGCAAGCCAAAATGCAACAAATGAATGCGACAATACAAAAAACACTGGCAGAAGCAAGCTAAGTTCCAGAGAAGAAGTCAGAGAAACACAATAGACCACACACGCCACGAGGATAGTGAATCGTTGTCCGAGACCGATGATAGTAGGAAGAAATCCACAGACTCCAGTCGGAATGAAATAGACGGGAGAGAAAAGGACGTAAGTCAGGGTTCCATGTGCCAGGTGCGGAGGAGACCAACCCCCGTTACGAGTGCCTTTCCTAGACGCCATTTGCAGGTACTGCGAGAGACGGGGACACATAGCAAAGTCTGCCGAAACCGGAAAAGCTACAGCCCCAGCCGCGACGTAGAACAAAACCCCCATTAAGAATAAAGAAAGACAGATATTGAGCCATGAGAGTCGAGAAAGCAGAGGTAAAGGGCTAAACGAAAGCTACAGAAAAGAGAAAATACACCAAACTATAACCATCGGCCATTCAAACGCAACCAATGGCCGGAGTACATGTGCAGTCAGCATCGAAGGCCAAAAATGGGAGATGGAGGTGTACTCCGGCTCATACTTATCAATGGTATCATGGAATACGATTAAAAGACTGATACCGCACATACACAGAACGGAATTAGAAAACTAAACACTGATACTAAAAGACTACCAAGGAACAGGATCCTCATAGTCGGACTCGGACACTTCCAAGTCATATTCAAAAAACACACAAAAATTCTGTCTGCCTCTAACCTTCATAGAACCAGAACGCCGCAAGCCTGCTGGAACTCGAAACCCCTGGAATTGAGTGACCAGTAATCAACAGCATCACCAAGACAGACTCGGAGGAGAACCTAATGAGGGAGTTCCAGGAGTCTCGATGGGAAACTAGCAAGTACCGAGGGTCCCCCATATCATTTAATTTAAATCTGACAATAGCTCTAATTAGCTTAAAAGGAAGTGAATCCCCTTGCATTAAAACCGAAGATCGATGAGGAATTAAATAAACTCATCGCACAAGGATATTTGGAACCAATGACCATGCTAAATGGAAACCCAATTGTAACCCCAATTAAGCCAGATGGGTGCGTGAGAATCTGTGGTGACTACAAGGCCACCCTAAACATGCACTAGAGCAAAGCGCATATCCTGTTCCGGTATGCGAAACCCTGTTACACTCATACTCAAATTGGCTGGAAGTAAGCGTCATGAACTCAACAACTACAGAAGCAGTTATCAGACAACTGAGGAAACTTTTCCCACACATGGGTTACTGGACTTATTAGTTTCAGATAACGGGCACAGTTCACAGCACTGACATTTGAAAAGTTCTTCGCCGAACACGGCATAAGGCATGCTTGACAGCGGCTGGCCGGCTGGCTACAAACGGGAGGGCAGAACACATGGTCTGGTATACCAAAGAAACCATAGAAAAATTAGACACGGGAGACATACAAGAGAAAATTTACAAAATGCACCATACAAACATCACACCTAACTCCACTACAAATAAAAGCCCAGCAGAATTACTAATGGGCAGAAAATTAAGATCATATCTGGGTAGATTACACCCCACCTACACCCTGAAAAACCAACAGACTCCTCCAGCAAACACCACCACACATTCGACCCAGGGGACCTAGTCTATGCTAAAAAATCTCACGGGGCACCCACTTGGTTACTGGCAAAAATAACACAAGTAACAGGACCCCGGTCATACAGATTAGAAACGGACGATGGAAGAAGCTGGAGGAGACACATAGATCAATAAGATCAAGAACATGGAATGAACCACTGACACACCCAGGCATGAAGAATAACAACACACTCCTGTAACACAACACCATAACAAAAAACATAATAATCAAACAGAGGAGGGGAGAACCCTCAAACACAAATAAGAAGGGAGGGGGAGACCCTCCATTAGAACAAGGAACACCGAAAAAATCAAAAAAAACCCACAAACCAAATTCTCAAACCTAGAAAGAAACAACTACTTACTGAAGAAGACTTCAGCGAAGAGGAACAGGAGGCACAGAATACCAAGAGGCCACTCCAGAAGGGAGCAGCCAAGCCAATCTACCAGCCCGGAGGCCAGGCGGGAGTGCATGGCTGACTCTACCTCCAGGAGGTTCCACAGAGAAGGCGGGAGAAACAGCGATCCGTCCGCGCCGCTGAAGACAACAGCCGACTAAACTGCGCAGGTCAACTAGACACATAAAGCAACCGCCTACTTACGTGACTACATAATATAGGACCAAACAAGAGGGGAGGGGTGTTACATATTAGCATACTCCAAATACTCATTCCCATTGGTCACAAAAAACTCGAATCTGATGGTGTTCTACTCAAGGTGATTGGTCAAAAAATAACTAGCCTATGATTGGCTCCCCAGCAGCGGAAGAATCAAGGAACCGTCATTGGCCACAAGCCGCAAGCAGCCCTCTCTATAAAAAAGGGCTGTCACGGCTCCTGGTTCAGACGGAATCCAGCAACTAATAAAAGAGCTGAAGTTACAGTGGTCTTGAGTCTCATTCTTCGCGAACACAACACAAGTAAGAGCTAGAGCCACTGTAGCTACAAAGCAAAAAGGCATTAAAAGTTGTTAATCTAATCCTACGTAGCTTTTTCCTGGTAATATCACACTACTACTAGAGCATAACAAAACATTTGGCAAGACCAATACTCCGAATACAGTCATCAGTCTGGAACTCACATTGTGTATCTGATATTAGCAAGTCGTTTCACAAGAAGAGTTTCTCCACTCCTCTAACTCGTTGCAGATACCTATGCCACCAGACTTGAAATTCTAGACCTAGAAAACCTTGAATTATGCCATCTTCGATCTGATCTAAATATGGTGTATAAAATACATACATTGCAATTGTCCTCCCTGTCAATGATACTTCAGCTTCAACCATAACAACACAAGAGCACACAATAGATACAAACTCAAGGTTAGCCACACCAAACTTGATTGCAAGGAATACAACTTGAGCAACAGAGTGGTCATGTCTGGAATACTCTACCTGACTCTGTGTATTCTTTTCTTCCCCAAACCCCAAAAACTTTAATTTTAGACTGTCTACTATTGACCTCACCCCTTTCCTAAGAGGTCTGTAGGGGGCGTGCATAAGCGCACCAACATGCCTTCCGTTCCCTGTCCTATTGTTTCTTTTATTTTTCTTATATGTACCTATTTCATGTATTCATAACTATGTATATACTTATACCTATTATCTTGTAAGAGATCGACAAATCAAATAAATAAATAAATAAAATAAATAAATAATTATTGAATAATTATTTAATAAATAATTATTTAATCAATAAATAATCATTTAAATTATTGAATAATCATTTAAATTATCTGGGTGAGTCAATATCTTTTGCTATTTTTGGGGAGGAAGAAGTAAGTCCCCAATTATATAAATAAAAACAATTTAATATATATTTTGAATTATATGTTTGATGACAATGATATTAAAAATGGGTAAAAGGGGTTTATATTCATAATTGGTAACATCAATGGAAAAATTCATGAAAATTTGATTTTCATTTGTATATAATTCCCAGCAGCACCTATTAAGGGAGAAAAAGTCAAAACAGGGAGTGTGTTAATTGTGGCAATGTGATAAATACCCGAACTTTTTGTACATATATCAGAATTGCACAGTCAAAATGATGAGTTTAAGATTGCTTTGTTACCTCCACCATCAGAATGCTGGCCTATTCCTGTGCAATTAGGTTAAATTTACTCGGAGATTATGATTTCCCCAAACCTTTAAAAAAAGATATTTCCTCAAGAATGATATACTTCTGGGTGTATTTTTTATTTTATAAACGGTGGTGCTTATTCCTGGATTACAATGAAATACTTACCAGAAAATTTAGTTGTTGGGGAGGGAGGTATTTTTATTTAATATAATCTTGATGGAAAAGCTCGGTAATTTTCAAAAGAAGGGATAATTTTATCTAAATTCTGATTTGTTATAGCAACTAAACCAGTGATGGGATTCAAATGTTTTACTACTGGTTCTGTGGGCATGGCTTGGTGGGCATGGCAGGGGAAGAATACAGTAAAATCTCCAGTTGGAGGTGGTATTTGCCGGTTCTCAAAATTTCTCCTACCGGTTCTCCAGAACTGGTCAGAACCTCCTGAATACCACCTCTGAAACAAACAGGACAAGTACAGACTCTAACAGACAGTTAATACTGCAGAAAGAATAACTACATCTAGCCTGCCTTCCATAGAAGACCTGTATATTGTGCAGGTGACGATGAGGCTGAGAAGATATCTGCAGACCCCTCACATCCTGGATATAAACTGTTTCAACTCTTCTCTTTTGGATGGTACTGCAGGACATTACAGGCCAAAACAAGTAGACACAGGGAGAGTTTTTCCCTCAGGCTTTCACTCTACTGAATACCTAATTCTCACAGTGCTTTCTACTGTCTATGTGTGTGTACACAAACTGTATGGCTGTAGCATTATTATTATCCTTATTATCCTTCTTATTGTCCACTCCTATTAGTATTATTACTATTATAATTATCATTATTCTGTTGTTTTGCATATACACTAAGAACTTTTGTCCCAGAGACAAATTTCTCGTGTATCTAATCACACTTGATCAAATAAAGTATTCTACTCTTACTCTGGTCTGCTCTATATTCCATTCTATTCTATTCTGTTCTGTTCTGTTCTGTTCTGTTCTATTCTCCTCAGCCAAATCTACCATTTGTATTAAGATGCTAAAATAAGAACGCTGAAAGTTTTTAAGCTGAATTATTTTTCTGCTGCTATTTGTTTCAGCTTTGCAAAGAATTGACAGACAGGCACAGCCATTGTGTTTTTAATCACAGAGAACTTGTTTACTCCAACCTAAAAGGAATTCATACCATTATTAAATGATCTGATCCCCAAACCACTTTCATTTCATAAGATGAATTCCACTTCCAGATGCAGAACCCAGAAAACCCCAATAGAGATAGTTTCCATGTACAAAAGGAAGGAATTATTTTCCTATTGATTTTTTTTAGCTGGAAAAATGTAAATGCAAAGACCACACTTTGGAAGGATGGTAAGTTATTCAATTTCTACAGGAAGGATGACAAGCAATGCCAAATTAGTATCCAGTTACTTCTGAGTCTTCCCCGACTCTAATCGGAATGAAAAGTTGAGGTTTTATCATAAAGGGAGCACACTGAATACTGCATGGATTGCAATCCTGAAGAATGACACATCTGTTTTTATTCTTCATTCCTGTAGAATCCTTCCAGTTGATAATTTGGATTAGAACCAGATTGGTTGTTTTCATAGGTCCTTTTCCTCTCAACTCAGATACAACAAACCTCTCCCATGGGCCTAACTGTTTGTGTTCTGAATTTGTGGTTTACATGGCAAGAGCTCTCTGTATTATATTGCTAACATATTATCCATCTTGAAGAAAATAAAATGAGATACACTTTATGTAAAGACTTCTCCTGTTTTTAAACTTGCTGATAAATAAATGCTTTTGTAAAAGGAGAGGAGCAAATATCTAATTTCCTTTGATTCTCTCCTGTTTTCCCTATACATTCATACAACTTCAAATGCAAGATTTTAAATAAAAAAAAACATACTGAACTTTCACGTGTTAAAACTCTTATTTACTGTTTGGACCTTTTTTTTGAATAGTTTGTGCTCAGTAGCACTAACTGATGAAGAAAAAGCTTTATGTGGAAGGTTAGATGTTGCTGCAGGAAACACAAGCAGATGTTGCAGAATCAGTCAGCTCTGGTGGAAAAGCTTACATGTAAAAATAATAATAATAGTAGTAAGTCAGTAGTGTTCAGGACAATTGCTTTTACATCATCATGAGAAGCAACCAACATTCGATACTAGCTGGATTCTTATAGTACTCTAAGACTAGAACAAGATTAAGAAAATACAACATATGCATTCACATACATACCGTGTGTGTGTGTGTGTGTGTGTGTGTGTGTGTATTAGGTGAATGCAGTCTTTGTATTTTTCTTAACTTGATTAAATTGTATATGCTAAACTCTACACTATGCAATCCTGCTTTAACCTAATCAAAGATTGGCGTGAACCGAACCAAAGTGTATCTACTGTAATCTTCTAGAACTACAGTCCCCAATCTCTGGGGTGTGGTCCAGTACAGGACCTTGAGCCATTCAGAACAGGGAAATGGAAGTTGTTCAGAACTGGGCCACGGAAGCTGTTTGGAACTGGGCCATTAGGAACTGGGCTCCATGTGTGCTTCCCCACTGGTCATACGGAGCCATCCCTCCCCCCCCAGGCCTCAAACAATTTGATATCAAAGTGAGCACATATGTTGTTTTGAAGAGATATTGTTCACCTTAATGTAAACTCAAAAAAGATGCCCAAGTTACAAAACATTGGTACTTCTAGACATTTTTACAGGTAATCATTCTGGTTCATTTATGCAATATATAGGATCGAGATATTGTAGTCTTTGTCCTTTCATAATCCCCTTTGTTTTTTCTATTTCTTCTTACATCTTTTTGCTGTTAAAAAAAAGGAGGACCAATAAGAAAAAAACATGCAATACTGCAAGGTGTATTTGTCTAATGATCAAATGAATTTTGGAAACATCGACAAGCATATGTGTTGGGTTCTATAGAAGGCCCTTACACTATTAAAGTTCTTGTTCTTTTTCTTTCTCTTTCAAATTTTTAAGGTCATTCGTTCACTATGGACTAACCTTAATTTTATTCTAGAAATCATATAGATAAAACATGCCTGATATGTTATGTCTAAATAACTTATTGGCCTCATATTAGGAATGAATTTTAAGAGAAATCCTATCAATCTATCCTAAATTTCCCAATCAATGGAAGACAATGGTACCCCAATGGTAGACAAGATCTCACAGTGCTACTTTGCCCCCTGCAAGCCTATTTTTTCCATTTGAAAAACTTATTGTATACATGGGTTTTTTTGTCTGAATTTTCCATTAATTTAACACCTAGTTTTTCAGAATTTGGGTTAGCAATGTTGTAAGATCTGATGTAGACAGCTTTCTGGCTGTTCTTGCAACGTTTAGCACTACATTTGTTAGATCAGTTCCAATTCATTCAAAAGGCCACAAGCCAGATAAGGTGTTAACAGCCAACAGTCTGTCTACATCAAACTATTTAGTTTCCAATTGCAGAAAACTAATCACATTTTTAAAAGTTTCATGTTGACAGAAATGATGATGAAAGCTTTAACTCAGAATTCAAGAGTTTTATTTATATCAAAAATTATTTTTTCCAAATAAAGTTGTAAATTAATCGCACATGGAATTCATGATTTGTCATGACACATACTTTGCTGTGGAACAGTTAACCATTTTCCAGCTGGGTTTATGGACTGAGAATCTAGTTAACTTCAAATCTACAAACACGGATGGCCTACTTCTGTGACTTTTTGTTTTGAGCTTTCTAAATTGAACATTCAATTCAGGTTTATTTCAGGTTCTATGAGCCCTTAGTGCCAAATTCTTGAATTACTTTATAACTGTGATATACTTACTTGCTGCTATAGAGATGTATATGCTATAGAGATCTATATAGAGACAGAAGAGATGTTTCTGGTATTTTATATTTATTTTGATAGAATTACTAGTCTGACAGAATTGATATTACATTCACTATTAAATATACTGGATATTAAATTGCTATGGGGATCTCTATGTACGTATTTTGCACTATACCTGTGCAATACACTTGTCATTTCTGTTTGCCTTTTGAGCAGGTTCTTCTGACTCAGGAGCAATGCTTTCAGAATTGCAATGATAGTAATTTCGCACAAGAAACGATGAAGCTTTGCATCATTTTTATATTAATTGTTTTTTACCTACATTTTATTTGATTCACCCCACTTATGGATCCTGAGCATACATCAGGTTCTGTCACATTCTGCTAAGGATTCACCACCATATCTTTGTCATCTTTTAAAGATTTCTGTGGCTCCTTCCTCCCTTGCAACTGCTCAGATCTTTTCCCCCTTCCACACTCTAGAAAAATGAACCTAATATTAATTAAACTATGGCTGAAGATTTCAGGGTACAGATTGAATGCCTTTCTTTGTGTTTTCTTACTGATCGGTTAAAGATAGCAAAGATCATATTCTCCACATTCTAAAGTCACAACAGTGAAGACATTTGTTAAATTTTCTTCAGACTGCTTTTGAAAAAATGCAGAGTAAAAACCAGCACAGAAGTGCTTTATGTGTACGCTTTTAAAATGAGGACCATCAGTTGTTAACATTTATAACAGCCTCTTTTAACCAGAGAGCATTTAATTTTTCAAAGTATGTTTTAAGAGGCTAGATGGATACAGGGCAAGCAGAATGTATGGAAAATAAACTGAGATATTTGAATTACCTACTGAGTGTTTGCTTTTAATGTTATGTATCAAAATATCTGTTCCAGTAACCAGCTGTTAGTAGATCCTAAGATCCTATATGCAAACATCTTGTAAGGATGTTACAACAAGAAACTTTCTATTCTATCATGTTATGATAGAAACTCTCCCATCATTAGTTGGCAGGTTAAGGTATTTTGCATACAGTGTTCTCCATTGGTGCCAGTTTGATTATCTTATATAATCAAGATCTGTATGAATGACATTATGTTTATTCTAGTCTCATTCCCTGCTTGTTCTTCTTGCACATAAACAGCTACACCAATACTAAACAACTATAATTTCACATTGCAAACACAGATGTGGAGAAATCTGAGCCATTCACAAAGGTCAGTCAGGTCAAGAAACACCAGATTTTCAACACCTGATTTCTACATAGGATACTAATTCCAAACTATAATCAGCTGATTCTGCAGCTTTAAAAGCCCCCATCGGATTAAAAAAAAAACCTAAGGAAACCAGTGAAGAATAATTCCATGTACATTTAATAGCATAATACAGTTTTATAATTCTACAGGGAAGCTGTGGCATCTATGAAAAATAGAAGCTGTGGCATCTATGAAAAAATATTCCAAAGATGATATGAAGGTATAATTCAAATTGAACTAGATGATTTGAAAGGATATTTAATGTTGCTTAACTTCCATCATGATATTTATTTTATAACTATGTATGAAATGGTCTGATTTAGATTCAGACCAAGGTATATGAAGCAAGTGGAACCCAAGTGGATAGCTTTCTGTTTCTTTGTTGGGACAAAAAAGTTAAACTCTTCCCTTCTCACGTGGAGTATTTAAAAATATCCTCTGAACTTCCACTAAGCACAGACAATTGAGTTCTCCCAAACAAATAGCTGCAAGTATTAAGTTTCCCTTACCAGCGAATGCAGTATTCCTGAAGTATTGTCAAATATATCTTGTTAAAAAAAAAACCTGGGAAATTTATGTTGAAATCTTGATAATTTTCTTGAATATAATGTGACTTAAGAATCAGTAGCAGAGTAATGCACTACTTCCTATAGTCAACAACCTAGTTTGGATATAAGATTGCCCAGTTCATAAATCATGATATAAAGCAATAGGCAGCAGCCTCTTGTTCTTTATTTCATTACTTTCATGTAGTACTGAAATTCTGATTTGTTTTAAATGAAAACTTACTATTTTGACCAAAATTAATATTGGGTTATTTAATCAAAATCTTAATTTGACCAATAGATCCTAGTAAATGGGCTGATTTTCCCAGTCTGTACTTTTCATAAATAAAAATGGACATTTTTTTTGTTTACATTTAATAGATAGCCAAAATAAGTAAACAAACACTAGTTCAAGGGTATCTAAAGTTGAGGTGTCACATTTGAATAAAGCTTACATGTAACATTATTTTGAATTTATTTTTGTGTTCCTGGTGAAGATCTGTTTCTTGAAGTCCCAATTTAGCACCTGTCCAATCAGAAGAATGCAGTTTTTAAAGCAGAAAATGCTATTCCGGTGCTATATTTTGTTTTCTTATTTAATCATATTTTTTAAAAACAAAATTAAAAATGATCAAGGGAAATGATAAATGGGAAGCATCTTGACTGAGATTTCAGATAATACACATCTTAGGACTCATACAAACACTGTATAACATATCTTTTTTGCAATATAGGGTCAAGTATAGTATAATTTTAGTTCTATTCTATTCTGATAAAAACATTAGAAAGTTAATCCTGCACATCTGCCTATAGAAAAATATAAACTGACAAGGCATTTCTTGGGCCTGTTTAAAAATGAAAAGGAGAATCTAAAACATCCCAGGGTCATTGTAACATTTTGCATAAATTAAGCAAATGGCTCTGTTTAAAGTCTTGCTTATTTTTCTTGCCCTGGGTTGAGTTCAGAGAGATTCTACTGAAGTGGATCCAAGACTTTCGTCCTCTGAACCCTGGAACTTCACAGAAGATAGATTGAGGCACTCCTATCAGAAGGCTTTTGAGTTATTTTAGCCTCAAGCTTATTAAGAGTTATTCTCTAGCTCTTCTCTGGAGGGAGCTGGTATAGACAAGTTGCTTTATTGTGAGTGTTAACTTGCCTTTGTTATCTCTCACTAATTTCTGATTCAGGAAAGGGAACAACTTTGTTTTGTATCTCATGCCATAGGTTCAGTAATGTAGAATCACAACACTCTTTCTATATTTGCCGATTCCTTACACATATGCACACAAAATAATATTTTGCTAAATGAAATGGAAGTATCTAGCTTTTAAAACATTTTAAATCAGTTCAATTATTAAGCATCCAATTGCAATAGGCCCAGAAGGAGGTAGTAAAAAGTGGAATGAATTCATAGTCCAGGAATAATAAGAATTATTTAAAAGAACCAATTTATTTTGATTCTTAACTGATAGTCAAGAAGTTCATGACATTTTTCCAGTTATTCAGTCATGCTGTATAACAGTAACAGTATAACTCACCTAACCTCAGGATAGTTATATAATAACAATCTGAAGCTACTGGAAATTATATGTAGGAGAACACTCCAAAGCTCTCAATTACCTCTTTAAGAGGGGGGGAAAAAAGAGGGACAGAAGCAAAAAAATATAAACAATGCCATCAATTTACTCCAAATTCTTCATGTTTGACCTGATGATAACATAGTTTCTGTTTGTCTTTGCTGGCTCCTCTATGTGTGTGTTTATCTGTAGCTTGCAGCTAACTGATCACATTCCATATCTGTTCCATTGTGGTAAACCAGCACTATTTGGTTTGTTATTTTTTTTCCCTTGAGGTGCCTTTTAAAATACTTCCAGATGACAAGTGGCCAAATTGCTTTAAGAGTAGTAGGACCAAACCATGTTCCTACTCTGAAATGACATGTGGAAAAACAGATTCCTGTTCTAATCTTTCAGTATAGTTAAAAGAGGAAAAAAATGGGCATGTGTGTCCACATTAGCAAATAGAGCTAACTCTGTAACATTATTGATCAAGTTATAAACACAGGAACAAAGAGAGAGAAAAGATCTGCCAGGCCTAAGATTGTATATTCGCTTTGCAATAAATTTACTTGCAAAAGGAATGTTTTTATTTGTTAAATAAATAAGTTTTACAAAACTGTATAGCAATCTTTTCCTCTGTTCTGCTCTCTAGCTGCATTGAGATAACTATTCCCAAAGTTTTCAGCCAACATGGCCAATGGGGGTTACCCCCCAAAATGTCTGAAAGACATCAGGTTAGGAAAGGCTGTCGAAGCGGCTCAAATGGGAACAAAAAAAGCTGTAGTCCATAGTGTAATGAGCATTATTTTCAATCAAATATGCTAAGACAAAGAGTTAGCAATCTAGTAGAGAACACAATTCTGTTTCATTTGTCTTGGCATAAAGCTGAGAAAACAGAATAACTGAGTCTGAATATATTTTTTGCAGATAATTGCCCAACATTTTCTTTTACATGTAAAAAGAGTGATAAGCAATGCAGTTGCCTTTCATACAGTACTGCAAAATTATGGCATTACTATATTTGGAGTTGCTGCTAGTGATAACAATGCATTATCTGTAATGCATTATGATACAGCACAGTACCATTAGTACAAGGAAGTCTTAACACGTTATCTGGAGGCTGTGAAGATCTGGATGGTAAAAGACACCTTAAGCTTAATCCCAGCAAAATGTAATTATTTGTCCAGAAATAACTAGTTAGTTAACATCCTAAACCCTAAATATGTTTATATGTTCCTTAGAGACAGGGTTTGTAGCAAGCTTCTACTACTGGCATGAAAGCGGGGAAGGCTAGTCAAAGTGAGGTGAGACAGTTCTTCAGATACCTTGGACCTTTGCCATGTTAAGATTTTAAAATAATAACCAACACTTTGAACTGGACCAAAGCAAACTGAGAACCAATGCAGCTTACACAACAGTTATGTTACTTGTGTATATTTCTAGAACTATGTGTGCTGCTTCATTCTGCACCAGTTGTGGCTTCCAAATACTCTTCAAGAGTAGCCCCATGCGGCATGCATTACAGTAATCTAAACAAGAGATGACTAGGGCATGAGTGATCATATATGGCTTCATGATATAGGTTAGGGCACAACTGGTTCACAACATGAAGTTGTGCAGAGGCCCTCCTAGCCACAACTGTCACCTGCTCTTTTGAGGGATAATTTTTTTAAAGTGAATTAGTCAATTTTACCATTATCAGAATTCAGCGTTGACCACATTACAGGTAGTCCTCAACTTACGACCACAACTGAGCCCAAAATTTCTGTTGTTAAGTAAGTCTTTTGTTAAATGAGTTTTCCCCCATTTTACAACCTTTCTTGCCTCAGTTGTTAAGTGAATCACTGCAGTTGATATTTTAGTAACCTGTTGTTAAGTGAACTAGGCTTCCCCATTGACTTTGCTTGTCAGAAGGTCGCAAAAGGTGATCACATGACCTTGGGACACTGCATCATAAGTATGAACCAGTTGCCAAGCATCTGAATTTTGATCACATGATCATGGGGGGATGCTGGAAATGTTGTAACTGAAAAATGGTCACAATTCATTTTTTTTAAGGCCGTGGTAACTTTGAATTGAAAAGCAAACTGCTATAAGTTGAGGACCACCTGTATAGTGTAGCTGCTGTAAGTTGAGGACACCTGTATGAGTGTAGCATGATTGCTAGCTTCAGTCATGCTATACTCATGGATAATTGATCCTACAATAACATCTTCAGCAAGTTGTGAAGTAGGATGAGGCCCTTAACTGAACATAGTGCCTACACAAGGCTACTATGATTATTCACAATTAAGTAATCATATTAACTAATCTGCATTTGTTAGTAAACACATTCCTGTTAGAAAATATAACTTCTAGATGGGCACAGAGAGAGATGGGCATCCTATATCAAGTGTCAAAGGTTCATGACAGGGGTGGGATTCAAATTTTTAACAACCGGCTCTGTGGGCCTGGCTTATGTGGTGAGCGTGGCTCGGTGGTCATGTGACTGGGTGGACATGGCTTGGTGGTCATGTTATTGGCTGGGTGTGGCCAACTCAATATTACTCACATCAAGGCACGCATCTCCTCGTCTGGCCTGTCATGACTGTGGGGATGCCGCAACAGTCATAAGTGTGAAAAATGGTCATAAGTCACTTTTTTCAGTGCCATTGTAACTTTGAATGGTCACTCCACACAAGCAAAGTACCAGCAAAGGAGAGAAAAAAAAACTCAGAAAAGTTCCTGAGACAGGAAGTCTAGTTCTGTCAATAATGTAACAAGAGTTAATGGAGAGGCAGTTTCTGTAAGCAACGCAAGAATGTTTCCTTCCTGCCTTCCTTACAGGATTAGGCCAGGAATTTCTTCTAACAACCAGTTCTCCGAACTGTTTAGAATGTGAACAACCGGTTCTAGCAAATAGGTGCAAACTAATAGAATACCACCTCTGGTATGATACATAATTTGATAGGTGTTTGTAGAACCATCTTTACTCAGCAGTTTCTGTCCATCCAATAAGCTCTAGTGGTGAAGCAGGAAAAATCACATTGTCTTTGCTGAAAAAGTAGGGGATGTTTTCTCTTTTAGATAAAAGTTACACTCAGGTTACATGGAACATGTACATGGAGTGTCACAGTTTAAGCAGTTATTTCACAGGTCAGGTTTGGCAGCACCCAATTCTTTTCCAACATCATTCCTAAATAAGGAAACAGCTGCTTCTTTTCCAATCTGTAAAATAATGATTCTGATATGATAAAGGGAATGATACGATAAAGGAAATTGTCCAATCTGTAAAAAATATTCTGATATGATAAAGGAAATGGATTAGAATGGCATGGAATTCTGGATATTTCAGTTGGGTGAGGTTCAGCACAATTGATTCATCTTAATCATTTATTCCCTTGCATCTAACTAAGGCAAAGACATGACTTGGTAACTTATTTATGTTATCCACAGCCTGTATAATAGGCAGTGTTGTCATTCTTACTTACACTGAGATTAAGGTAGTGTTTTTACCTTTATCCTGATGTAGGCTGTGCTATGGACTAAACCATTTTTTAAGTGGCACAGTCATGTGACTCCTTGGACCAGCTAAGTAGCCATTGGCAATTAGGCATAGGTGGTATGTTTTGTCCATGCCAATACCTGAAAACTGTCAGAGTTGAGCTGGCCAAATGAAAATGAGAAGCCTCTCTGCCAGACATCGCATGTAATTTTTCAAGCCTTTTTTCAAGGCTGCCAAGCATCCTATCCACTATCCATCAATTTAGGATGAAAGAAGCATTATGTGAAAATGTTTAAGACATAATTGATTTGGGTCTAACTATGGCATTAGCAAAGTTCTATGGCTGCTTTCTTGTCTGCAGTAAAAATTCTATTCTGGCCAAGCCAAATTGGAATCTTCTTCAAATCAAGAAGTTGAGTTAAACATGACTTTATAGGAATCTTGTGACTTACTGCCAGGTTCTGGTCAGGAGAGTCAGCCAGACATTGTCTTTAGGGACTCTAATTTGGACAGTGGAGGAATCTAGTTCTTTAAAGCCCAATAATTGGGTTAGACATTTGAATCAGCTGGAAGTTAAAATAGTATTAGTTAGGTGGATCTATGGTATGAAGAGGTTGTGTGTGTGTGTAAGAGAGGGAGTGAAGGCTTTTGCCTATTTCACTGTGCAGCTCCTTTCATTTCCATCAGCAATTAAAGCTGCTATTTGACATAAATTTAGTGCTCTTCTCAAAAATCTTCAATCTACCTCACATTAACTGGACCCTAAACGAATATAAAACTGAACCCATACATGCAACTTCTACAATGCTGCAACAAGCCTAGGACTGGAACAACTAGTAACCAACAGTACTAGATTTAACTGCCTCGATCTCATCTTCTGCAATTGTTTGAATTCAATTTATGGAATACAAATTAAAGAACCCTTTTCCAACAGTGACCATAGCATGATTGACTTTTGTCTCAACATACATCCACACAAAAATCAACACAACAATGTGATCCCCAATTATAACTTCAATCAAAAAAGGCAAACTATGATCTTATAGACAAACAATCTTCATCCCTTGAGTTGGGCAACTTTCTATTCACTTGGATGCAATACTGTCGAAGACCATTACAACATAATTTTAAACTTGAAGTCCAAAAGAGGTCATCAAACTATAATTGTACAATAACACGTACCCAAAAACAGAAAAATACAGATTACCCTAAAAATAAGAGCCAACCCTTCAATCTCAAAAAGTAGATCACTTTGAGAAAGACAACAAATCTGTATGTTGTCCAACTCAAAAGCCGCTACACAGAAATTTTAGTCCATAGATAAAGACTAGAAATGCACCAATATCACATTAAAACACAGAAGAACGCACCAATTCTAACTTGCACTTCTCTATAATCTTGGTACAACAGAGAAACTAAAAAGACTCGAAGGTCCCATCCGATCCCTGCAAAGGTACTCTAAGGTAAAGACATGCAATAGATGACACACATGTAAAAGCCATACCTCTTTAACCACGATATCTTTGGCCCAGTATTTGCGTAAACAGAATGGATCATGCCCATATTTCCTCCTGCTGCAACACCAGAAAACTAAATATACTAATGCATAATGCGATTTTCACAGAAGACAATGTGAAAAAGCACTACAAAATCTAAAAACCATGCTCTAATCTATTGGTACCCAGACGAATATGTACTACTTCTTAAAAAAGCTATCCCTGCCGGAAGCCGTCGAACCTCTAAGCATAATTTTGAAAAATCTTCAGACCAGGCTCACTTCTCAAAAAACTGTGGTCACAAGCCACTCGATTCATCCGCATCTTCAAAAAGGGACGAGTACCCAGCCTAGCATGAAACTACAGGCCTTTATGCTCACATGTACATCTCTTTATGCTGCGGCCACCTTAAAGTCATGGAATCAATCATTAACAATCGACTTATCTCTCCACTAGAGAACAAACAAACCTACTCTCCAATTAACAATTTGGTTTTCAAAAAAACAAACTATCACTGCAATATCATGCAAACTCTTACCACTAGCCAAAAACATATGGACTAACACAACTTTGATCAGGCAAGCATAGAGCAAATACACATAAGACTTCTTAAGCCCTTGATTCTAGTGTGCAATGACACAACTATCCTAAACACTAAAAATCATCTGTATCTCTGCGATAACCGTGCACAAGCGAGGATTAGAAGCATTTCTTGTGCAAACAGACAACAAAATGCGTCAAAAATTGGAGCGTCAAGCTATCAAATTCTTTCCCTGTCAACAGAGCGTGTCTTCCGCAAGCAGAGGTTCTAAGGTACCCAACTCTCTTCATATTCACATAAATGCCTCTGGATGACTCATGATTAAGAGCAACTGCAATTTCTCTTCGCTTCTGATGATTAAAGCTTCAACACCGACCAGTGACACAAGAGTATCTGCTACTCTTCAAAAAGACCTCGACATTGTATCAGAAGGGTAAACAAATGGCAACTTCCACATCTAAACAAAACAACATGCTCTGTCTTACATATTGGCAAATAAAAAAATCAGAAAAATACAAGTACAGGCTGAATTAGTCAAGGACCCCTGTTGAGCATGCCCAAATCTCTGTAAAGAGGACCTTGGAGTAATTCATCTCTATAGATGATAAGTGCTAGAGCCCAACTGTGACCACATAAGCAAAAGGCTATAAGAGTTGTAAGCCTAATCCTTACATAAACTATTTCCATCTGGATAAGATACACGATACTAACTAGAACGTACAAAATCATTTCGCTAGACTCAATACTACGAATAAGCTCCTCAAGCTTGCTGAGAACCCCACATTACTGTATTGAGCTATTAAACACAGTTGAGAAAAGTCCAGCAAATATTTCACAATGAAGATTTCCATTCCGTCTACGTGTTGCAGAATCTTGTGCCACCACCGCACTGAAATCTAGACTAAAGCTAGAACTAGCGCCACCTCGGTTCCGATCTAAAGTATAGTTATTAAAACTCATACATTCTAGCACATGCCTACCTGTCCATAGAAACTGGTCAATGAAATCAGCTCCAAACAAGCACAATTAATAGATCATGACTATCAAGGTTAATCACACCAAACCTGATTTGCAGGAAGATACAACTGAGCCACGCAGAGTGACCAATGCCTGGAATATTCTACCTGAGTTCTGTGGTTCTCGCCCAAACGCCCAAAACCTTTAACCCTTAGACTTCTAACTATGACCTTATCCCCTTTCCTGAGAGTCTATAGGGGGAGTGACGTAAGCCGACACCAACATGCCACTAGTCCTGTGTCTTATTGTTTCTTTTATTTTTCTCTTATATATCCATGATAACTATGTTTTTACTTATACCTATTATCTTGTAAGCAATTGACAAACCAAATAAATAAATAAAATAAAAAGATGATATAAATCGGCAGGCTTCTTTTTATACATAGGTTTAGTACTATTCTGAAATGCCGTTCTTTATGGATAGCACTAAACCTATAGTCCTTTTGAGATATCAGCAGATACTTAAGATTTCTTTTGACTACACCCAGGAAAAACAATTGTGCAAAACTAGAGTGACTTTGATAGATGACTAAGCCCACATGTCAGAAGTAACTTCTTTAACCAGGGCCAGTGTGTACCTCATCCTATATTAAGCAGAATAATTGGTGGATATTTTCTTGCAAGTTGTGAGATTTGAACTTAGGAAGGAACCAAAGGGAAATCTACCCATTCTTGCCCTTTATGTGCCTTATAACCCATAACGATACCCAGCTAGTATTTTACCTGTATCAAGGGAGAGATTATAAATGGATCTAAATTTTGTATTATTTAACTACATCAGTTATAGCTTTTTAATATTTGAAGGACTATTGTGTATTTAATTTGACTGCAAGGAACAGTCCTTTATGGGAAATGTTCAGTTGTATTTTTTGTAACCAGTAATCAGGAGTTATGGACTAAATCTCTCTTTTCAAAACAAATCATTAAAATCCAGTTTTTACCCTGCCTTGATGGAATTTTGAACAACAGCAGTAAATGTAAAATGTACAATTCTTACATCCTGGTTTTCAGAGTGTGGTGCTCTGGACAACTAGTTGGAAGTGCTGCATAAAATTCTTGCAGAAATATCAAATTCTATTTTTGGCTAGGAATATTAATTGGAACAAAACTATACAAATCCAAATTCAGTTTATTTGCTTAAATAATTAAGATGTTACAAAAGCTCAGTGGGATGTGGTTGTAAGTCAAGTTTAGTATATTTGTAATTTTTAATGTGTAAGAATATTTGACTTGAATCCAACACAATACATCCAGTAACTGATTAATACTCAGTTACTGAGTATTAGTAACTAACATTTGTACTCCAAATTGGAATACAAATTTTAGAATACTATTTCGTTGTGCACAGCTTGACAAATGTATAGCTTTTAAAGCACCATGTTTTTTTTCTACCTGCAAGTTCCTTCAATTTTATATGGAGTTAAAGAAAAAATGTTGCAATTTTTTTATAGCTTTCAAACAGTTCTGCCAAGAAACCTATAAAATAATTGATTGAAGCATACATAAATCATAGGTTTAGCATAAGATGTTTAAGTGCTTTCCAGTGCATTTCATATTCAGAACCAGAAGGTTGGGAAATTGAAATTTGACCTTACTGCTAAGATAATCTATGCATCACATCACACTATAATGAAAGTTGGAACTGGTCTAATATGCCATATGACATATGCCTAATTGTGGAGGAAGGCAGATTAGACAGTATAAAATATATAACTATTCTTTGCTCATGAAAAATAGCTAAGAGGTTCAGAAGGATGGAGTACCATTGCTGTTTCTTAGCATTTGCCATCTAAAATGATTGCTTCACACTGTAATGCTAGAACTAGTTATGACAAGATAAACCAAGATACTGAAAAAGTTGTCATTGAAGTTGTTAGGAATATTATGGTAGAAGGAGCAACAAGATAATGCATCATCGCTGTATGAGTGAGCCAAACAATGTTTGTATGTATGGTTGCAAAGATTTGCCCAGGTACTCATGAAAAAATTCTGTTTTATCTTCTTCAAGATGATTTTTGACATCAGATGAAGACTTTTTCAAAACATGTTGGCTAGGGTTTGATACAGATGGCATCTCTTGGTTGCTTATTCATGGGAAATAGCATATACAAAATCAGATTATGTGTTCATCTTCATTTTATTCAATGTTGTGTTTTTTATTCTAATGTTCTGGAGTATCAGACATATAACCTTTCCCAGAATGATATGTAAGGACTTCTGCATAACTTGGTGTTCTTTAAGTCTCTGAAGCAGAATACTGCTAATTTATTTAGTTTTACTGAAACAATGGTTCGATAAATGTTTTTGAGATTTCTGATATTAATATGGTTAATCATGCTGAATAGCTAGCTGTTCAGCTATAAATGGTGAGAAGTAAACATTTTTAGTAAATAAAAACAAACTATGTTTTGCTCATAAAGTTAAAAAAATATTTATAGAAATACTGATCGCAGGTAAATAATTCTTTGGTGATACAAGATCACCACTGCATTCAGAAACGTAAAAATAGAATAGACCTTACCCACTTTTGTACACAACATCTGATATTAAAATTTCATAATTTTTCTTTTACAACGCTGGAGTTGTTCTTTCATGATAATCCTGTCTTGATTTTATGAACAATCATTTTCTGTCCAGCTGCAGCACTACAAAATGTATTGTTATTCAGTACAGATAAGAATTTTATTTTTTTTAAAGACAAATATAAAGATAAAATTTAAAAAAATAAAACTGAAATGAATAAACAAGGTGATTATAGCTTTGGTTAATTACAATTATAGATAGTAATTACTGAATATGTTAGTTTAAATAACTAAGAAGTATTATTCTGTCTTAAATGAGTGTAAGTATCTAGAACTACAATTATTAGTGATGGTAGGATTGCAAACAGTAGGAAACAAAACAGTAGGAAACAACTTCTATCTTATAATAGATTTTATTTTTATTATGAAAATACCTGCATATTGGGAGTGAAAAAAATATGAATTGGGGCAGGAGTTCACCCTTGGCAACTTTAAGACCTGTGGACTTCAATTCCCAGAACTCTGTAGACAGCCATGTTGGGAATTCTGGGAGCTAAAATCCACAAATGTTAAAGTTGCCAAGATTGGGCACCCCTGAATTAGGATCTCAGGTTCATTCTCAGCAACAACTCTCATTGAATAAGATTCAGTGGTGGTATTCTACTCATTTGGCCTGCTTTAATTGAACTGATAGTGCCAAGGATCGTCTGAGAGTGAACCAGTTCGCTCCGACAATCAGCTGCTCGTCCCTCCAGCCCATCCCGGCTGTATGCTGACCTTTATTTCCTGGTTTTGAAGCTCAGCTGCTTCATGCAGCACAGTGGGTTGCTGCGTGTCAACTGTTGAAGACACAGGGAGAGTTCAGGATTAGGAGGAGGAGACGGTTATTATCAAATTCTCTGTGCATGCATGAAGTACGTGCACAAAGTGCACCCAGCAAGCTACGCCCGCAGAACTGGTGGTAAAAAAAATTGAAATCCACCACTGATAATATTCTACGGAAACTCCCAACTAATATTGCAGAAGATAAAGTGTTAAAATGAGCCAAACAAAGGTACACTATTTGATGGTATATATACTATTTGAGGACTGTCAGGCTGGAATCCACTACTTGTGATTGTCTTGCATTTGTATCCTGCCATTCTTCCATATAACTCAGATCTATGAACATGTAGACATTTTTAATCTTCGTAATAATAACCTGCTGTAATAAGTTGGACTGAGAGATAATGATTTGCCCAAAATCTCTTGATGAGCATTGTTCTATATGCAAGTGGTTTAATCCTAGGCTACTGTTCTGATTGGTTCAAAAATGTAAGAAGTGGATTATTGGTCACTAGGAAACCAATCCAAAGAAGCTGCTGAAAGGCGGCGAAATTTAAAAAGAATACCATAGGCTTGAAAGCAGAGCAGGACAGCCTGTATGAAAAGGCTGGTTGCGGCTACAGCCCAAACTGTTCCTAATTCTGACTACTGTTCGAATAAAAACCTTTTGTTGTTGGAACCCGGTCTACCTCGTGTGTTTTCGAACAAAAACACTTGGCGACGAAGGTGGGATCGTCCTGAACGCGAAACACTGCACGCGTGTGAGAGGAGCCAGACACCTAGCAGAGAGGTCTGGAAGCAACGCACCGCCGCCCCTTCAACCCGAACGATGAGGACTGGGGAGTCTATACCAGATCGCTACCAGATGTATCGTTGGAAAAGCAATGGAATAGATGACATCTCGGAACCCAAGCGCAAGCGAGCTGTATTCCTCACCCCATTGCGGATCAACTGGTTTTTAAAATTGCCAAGGCCCTCCGCGAAGCCCCGAGACGTAAGCAATTGACGTTGGCCAGAACTACAAAGAATCCTTCAAAGCACACTACGACTCCGGCAGAGTGTCAAACTTAATAAAATGCGGCATGACTCTCTACGACGTGAGACCAGCGAGATGGGCGAGGAACCGTCGCCGATTTCGTGGCCCTGCTCTACGGCAAATAGGGGGTGAGTGCGATTTTGTCAACATCGACGAAGCGAATGAGAGATCAGCAGGCTTCGTCCGGATATGGGGGATTAGATTAGGGCTCAGAGACATTACAGCACCAAAGTAAGACTGTTAAACAAGCCCAATAGTACTGTGACGAAGGCAATCGCGGAAGCCATGCCGCCGAAGCCGCAAAGAAATGCGCGGGTTCAAATAAAAAAAATAAACGAAAAATGGCGAAAGAAAACCCCAACCAGAGAAAGGAAGCACAGACCTACCACCTCCACCCACTTTCGAAGAGCGAGATAGAAAACCGAATCAAGCGAGGTAAGACGACGAGGTTCCACCGTCTGCTCGCCAATAAAAACAGAGCCGAAAAAAGGAAGTTGGCGGAATCGCGCTGGCTGCGGAGGAACCATGCCCGAGTGCCGAATGCAATTTTCTCCGATGCTACTGCAGGGTTACTGTAAAAAACGCGGACACATCGAGAAAGTCTGCAGGAAATAAAAAAGAAACTTTAGCCCCACGAGACGGGCAGAAATTCCCAGCAACGGCCGAGCCTAAACCGAGCGGAGAGAAAAAGGTGCAACAAGAAGAACCGAGCCAATACGACACACCAAACGGTCACTATAGAAGCGCCCAGACGGAAAGCGGCAAGAAGGTTAAAATGGACTGTAACCATCGACAGGGAAGCCCTGTAAGATGGAAGGTGGACTCCGGGTCCTTTCCTTTCGGCATGGTTTTCTTGGGATTACTATAAAAACAGCTGATCCAGGACATCAAAATCCAGACAATTACAAAAAAAAACAAAAAACCCTTTTGTGACCTCTAAAAAAAGGGGACTTAATTTCAGGGGGGAAAAACCAAGGGATCCCTGTAATTGGCATGGGACAATTTTTAGTCCACTTTAAGCAAACACATCAAAAGCTGCCGCTAACCACTCGCGACCGGGACAGACCGAGCCTCTCCTGGCATCGAATGGTTCGCAACCCTTGGGTATCGGATGACCGGGGTTCGATGCGAGTAACTACCACAATTGGGAAGATGACCTCCTCCGCGTAATTCCAAAGACATTTTCGACGGCTCATTGGGCAAAGTTCTCGGGGAAACCCTATCTCTTTTCAGCCTAGATCCCCAGATAGCCCCGAGAAGATTAAAAAGCCAGACGAGTTCCCTTGCACTAAAGGATAAGATAGGAGGAACAACTCAACAAAACCTAGTAGCCCAGGGGTGTTAGAACCAGTGGACCATGCCAAATGGGAAACGCCTATTGTTAACACCCATAAAACCTGACGGGTCCAATTAGAATCTGTGGTGACTATAAGGCAACCCTGGAACCATGCCTTAGAACCAAGCGCATACCCAGTGCCAGTTAGTCCAACCATTTGCCTCCACTCCCTGGGCAAAGGAAAAATTTTGGCTAAACTGGACTGGCACAAGCCTATCAGCAACTTCCAGTGGACCCAGAGAGGCAGAAGCGCCAAACCATAAGTCACACACAAGGGGGCTTTCAAATGCCACCGACTCCAATTTTGGAAGTAAGTGTGGCACCGGGCTTTTCAGAGTCTGATGTGAACGCCTCCTTAATGGTATACAAGGGGGTAGTTGCCTATTTTGACGTACGTCTTAATTCTCGGCCCGAGACTAGAACCCAACTAAAAAAAAAGACTCAACAGAAGTGCTTACCAATTTAGGGAATCTGGCCCTTAAACGTAAAAAAGGTAAAAATGCTGCCCTAATGAAAAAAAGCGTTGAATTCTTGGGCTAACTCAATAGACGGTGAGGGCATCACCCCACGATAAGAAAGTCAAGGCAATACAAGAAAGCACCTGAACGAGTAACAAGACAGAAACTACAAGCCTTTTTAGGACTTATTTAATTTCTATCATGTATTTCGGCCAAACAAGCCACTTAGCTGAACGTTACACCGTCTTTTAGATAAAAAAGCAAACTGGACTTGGGTAGCAAAGATAGGAAGGCTTTCCAGAAACATTAAAAAGTTGCTAACAATCCACAAACGTTCTCCATCCAATTTAGCAACACACTTTGCCTCTAAGAGTGACCTGCGCGCTTCACATTTGGAGTTAGGGGGCCGGTCCTAAGCCAGCAACTCCCTGATGGCAGAGAAAGCACCCGTCGCATACTATTCTAAGGACTCTATCAAAAGACTGAACGAAATTAACAGTCAAACTGGAACAGGAAGCCCTACAATTGTCGCTGGAGTTAAAACGCTGCCATGAATATTGTAGCGGGCGGGTTTTTTCAAAATTGTAACGGACCACAAACCATTGTTGGGAATTTTGGCCAGGGAACAAGCCGAACGCCTAACATACTGTCACCAAGGATGTCTAGATTGGTCAGAGTTCCTGGCAGCCTATTCCTATACTCTGACGCATCGAACCAGCGGAAACAAATTTTCCCATGCGGATGCTTTGAGCAGGAGCGCACCCCCTACCACTTCTGAGAAGACCCCGGCAACCAGCGATGACATCGGTTGGCAAATAGACTTGCCCCGATCTACCCATCTCCGCCTTATAGATGTCGCAAGAGCCCACCGCCTCCAGGGAACTCATTGACTGCCCGTATTCTTGGCTGGGTAGGTAAAGGCTGGCCGGAGAGCAAAAAAACTGAAACGTTTAAACCGTTTCCGGTTCCAGACAGACTGAACTATCTATCCTAAAGGGTGTTTGCTGTGGGGAGATGGTGGTCATCCAGCCAAGTTGCAGCCCAGAAGTACTAGGGATGATGCACGAGGGTCACCTGGGATGGTCAAAATGAAAAGCCTGCCAGGAGCTATGTGTTGGTGGCCAGGCATTGATAAAGAACATAGAGTATTGGGTGAACTCTTTGTCATAAATGCCAGAAAATCAAGACCTTTCTCCCCCAACAAGCACCCATTACGGAATTGGGAAACCCTATGGGCGCACTGGTCTAGAATCCTATAAGACTTCGCGGGTCCAACACAAGGGGCATACCTTTTCTGGTTGTCGTCTGATGCCTACTCAAAATTTGGCTTGAAGTAAAAACTTCATTGCATCAACGGACACAGGAACGTTAGTTTAAGAAAATTAGACGACTTTTCTGCCACCCAACGTCTACCAGACGTTCTGGATCTCGGACAATTGGACCACAATACAAGCTCTTGCCATTCGGCAATTCCTAGCCTCCCTATAGTATCAGGCATGCCGCTAAAAACCGCGCCGGGCCCATCCGGCTGCAAACGGGCAGAGCCGAGAGAATTGGTTTCGATTTTACAAAAGGAAGGGACTAGACAGAAATGGACATACGGCCGATTGTCCAACAAAAAAGTTAAAACGCGATTTACTAACACTCAGCATATAAACACCCAGTGACAAGTCACTAACAAGTCTCCAGAGGAATTAACTTATGGGACGAAAATTACGCTCAACACCTTGACAGAACTACACCCAGATTTTTTAACCCGGAAAACCCCCCTGGTTCCTCCACAAAAGTTTAGACAAATTCCAGTTAGGCCGACCTTGGTTATAACGCGAAAAATTTTCAACGGGTGAAACCATTGGGTACCTGGACAAATTACTCAATTACAGGCCCAAATCCTAACCGCTTAAACGGTAGAACGAATGGCCAAGGAGTGGAAGCGGCAGCATTAGACCAGCTTCGATCCCGAATAAATTTGAACGGCCAAAAACAGACACACCAACCAATGCCGACAATACAAATTAAAACCCCCTCCCCAAACCAGGGGCGGGGGGGGAAAAAAAAAACGGCCCGAGGAGAAATTTATAAAGACGTTTAAAAACCTAAAACAAACATTATTACACAAATACCAAAAGAGGCAAATAAAAGACTCACTGTTTGAAGAGACTTGGCAGGAAGAGGCCCGTCGAAGGGCCAGCCAGGCAGCTCAACCTGCCCCATTGGAAGGTGTGGAGCGGCGAAACCGCCGGCTCCTAAGCAACTCAGGTTGGCGGGCAAAATGGCCGACTCACGCCTTCCAAGACGGTTTCCTGAGGCAAGATTTCAGAAGAAACAGCAGCCCCATCCGAACCGTGTCGAAGTCTCACAAGGAATGAACGCGCAGTCTTAATCGGCGTTCGGAAAAAGGCCCTCCTACCTGTCGCTGTGACTACCGTAACCATGAGGATAAACTAATGAGGGGAGGGGGTTTCTAATATGCAAGTGGTGTTAATCTAGGCTACTGTTCTGATTGGTTCAAAAATGTAAGAAGTGATTTGGTTTCAACTAGGAAACCAATCCAAAGAGCTGCTGAAAGGGCGGCGGCCAAAATTTTAAAACAAGAAAAATTAGCATAGGCGAAAGCAAGCAGGCCAGCCGGTATAAAAGGCGGTTCGGCGCTACAGCCAAACTGTTCCTATTCTGACTACTGTTCGAATAAAACCTTTTGTTGTTGGAACCCGGTCTACCTCGTGTGTTTTCGAACAAAACAAGCATCTTGGTCCACATGCCACAGTTAAAACCATCATATTGCCAGGTTAGTTTTCTAAAACAAAAGCCTGATTAAGGGTGGCAATTGCTAATTTAATGACAGTTGAGAAGGCATTTACTAAGCATTTTTCTTTATAAAAAAAAGTTGTAGCACCATCTACTTTAGCTGTTATCTGCAAGATTCATCAGGGCAAGCTACTGAATGGCACAAACTAGCCAAGAGATATTCTCACACGAGAATGAATTATAACTTCACATGTTAAAAAATTCTATACTACCAGAACTACTCCCACAAATAAATTGTTTTAGATCTACTATCAAATGCAAAGCTTTTATTTCTAATTAAAGTTTACTTTTATGGCATTGGCTATGGTGGCAGTTTAATCACATGATAACAGATAAATGTAACATTCCCCAAATTACAAAGTTTAGTATATTAAATCATGGCACATTTAGGTTAGCAGTGCAATACTGGGCAATTGCATTCTAGCTCTCAATTGGCCTTTAAATTTCCAAAGAGAAACAGATGTTAAAAAACAGATGTTGAATGTTACCAAGACTAAGTATAAGTTCATCTCAGCTGCTTAGGTATGTGGCTATGAAATGACCCATTTAAAAGAAAAATACACACACCAGCTATGCAGCCTGCCTTAAATAATTTGATACCACCAAATATAGCTTGTATTTTGTCATTAAAGAAAATGAAAGATTATATTTATTGCACAGATTATATTTTCTTAAGGCAGATTTTAATTTTGTGAGAAGTATTAAAATATTAACATATTAAAACTATCATTCCATTTGAAAATACAAAGCTATTTTTGCCTTGGTTAATATCAGTTTGCAATGACAAGTTAAAATCAGCTGACACTGACTTATAGCAAACATTACAGGAGGCCTGGGGGCAGAGTCTCCAAACTTGGCAATTTTAAGACTTGTGGACTTCAACTGCCAGAATTCTCCAGCCATCATAGCTGGCTGGAGAATTCTGGGAGTTGAAGTCTACAACTCTTAAAGTTGCCAAGTTTGAGGACCCCTGCCTTAGGGTCTATTCTGAAGTAGGCACTCTTAACTGTTTCTTATAACTGGCAGATTTGATCTATTTTAATCAGTCTATCACACAGCACAAACCCCTTAGGTTATTCTTGTATTTTGATGCAGTTATTCCTTCTTTTGGAAAGGGGTGCTAAATTTTCTGTAATGTTTTCCCTTATTATTATATAAACTGTTTGAAGAGCACTATTTTACACAAACATCCTGAAGAAAAAGCACATGGAGATTTATCACACAATGACATCCTTTAGCACATGATACTAATAGATAGACTTGTCTTTCTTTGTATGTGTTTCAGATGAAGTTGCTGAATTTTTAAAAAGTGTCTAGATTTTGTGCATGCTCAAATTGTAACTAGGTTCATCAGAAAAGAGACGGCTAATGTTAGCCAAGTCATATCATCCTTGAACAAATTTAAAAACTACCATGGATGAAGATATGCTCTGTTTTTTGCTTATACTTTAATTGTAAAACAAATCTCTAACTTAAAAAAACAAATATCACAACATTTAAACAAATGACAATATGATGCTAATATGAGGCATACAAAAAAGCAAACAGTCTTTTAACAATTTCACAGAATGTTTCTGAACTTGATTTCATACATAAACACACAACACAACCAATATGCAATAAACAAAAGCTATATCTAGATTCATATCATATCCACTATAGCAATAACTGTGTCTAACACTCTATATAGAAATAGTTGCCAATTAGTTTTTATTAGACCTGCTTGGCTTCTTAATTGTTTTTCTTAATGTTATATGGATGTATATACACACACACACATGCACACTCAAACACTCACTGATTGTCAAAGTGGCAATCAGGTACTATAGCAACCTTACTTTAATGCTGTACCACTAGCAAACTCATACAGTAACAGCTCTGGTTAAGGAAATAAGTCCACTAAATTATTGGCCGGAAGAAAATATTGTCTAGCTGGCTGGTTCTTCATAAAAGTGTTGGCGGAGGAAGAACTGTTTCTTTGAGGACAAAGTTGTGTAGTTTTTTCTTCTTGGTTTTTTTTTCAAAACTGAGCACTGAGCAGGGGCTTCCTTCCTCTACGCTCAGCTTGGAAATACAAGGAAATTCAGAAATGGGAATCAGTATGTTGTTGTTGCATGCCCTTTCATTTGACAGCTCACAATCTGCTTGCCTGCAAACAATTCCCTGTCACCTAAACTGATCATATAAATATAGGCCAGTAAACACCAAAGGTTTATCTCATATTTGTGTGAATGTAATTTCACTCATGATCATATTGTACAGATGGAGATAGGTTTGTTTAACTGTAATGATAGCATTTTGTTAATTAAATTCTGTGCATACACAAATGAGCATGTCAAGTTGTTCACTCAGGGCCACTTAAGATAAGTGAAATGTCTTCCCTTTTCTTTTTTTGTAAACAAAGAAAGCTGTGAAAGTGCATTTCCCAAAACTGAATATACATGTTTCCTAGCAAAATATCATGACTGACATATCCCCATAACAGATTGGGTAAACATGGAAAATATGTATTCCTTTAAAATCACCCTGTTTGTGTTAAAACAGCAAAAATGGACAAGCAATCTTTTGTCTTGTTTTCATGTTTTGGCAACATAGGTAGCAGCTTCCACCTTGCCAACCAGTTGGCTCAGTGGGATAAACATAGTGGTTAGTGGCCTGAACCTTTTGTGGCCAAATGTGTCATTAAAGCCTGGTGGTCCATGCGTAAGGTGAAACCACAACCGTATAAACACGCATGCTATTTCCCACACATCCAAAAGAATGTTGGGTCTTCTGACATCTTCACAAAGGAGCTGTGTTCTAGGTATCAGAAACTGGATAGAAGCATGTAATGGACTTTGAAAAAAATACACAGCTGTTTTCCATTAAAATTATGCCATGATGATGACCAAATGAAACTTCATGGGGGAAGTTCCCTGTATGTCATTGTTAAACATGATCTTAAATACATCACTTCAACATGATTTCTTCTTATTTTCATAGAAATCATTCATCTGAGCAAGAATCAGCTTTTCATTGTCATATTCAACTATTAACTCCATATCCACTAATTCTTTGCTCACAGAATTGGATTCGTCTATTGTGCAATAAAGACAAAATGATGATGTTTTGAAATGAGGCACAGTGTTTGTAAAATGGCAACAGCAATAAAAGCTTATTAGGTAGAAAATTAAGACCACTCAGCATTTTTTTCCAAAAATTTGTACGAAAAAGAGAATTTCTGTTTTCAGCAGAATGAACCCAAACATATAACTTAATAAAGGTTTTCACTGTCCAATCATGTCCGACTCTAGGGGGCAGTGTTCATCTCCATTTCTTAGCCAAAGGAGCCAGTATTGTCCCAAGACAGTTCCGTGGTCATGTGGCCACCATGACTGTATGCCATTATGCCAAGGAGCACGGAACACTATTATCTTCCCACCAAAGAGGTACTTATTTATCTACTTTCATTTGCACGCTTTCAAACTGCTAGTGGTCAAGAACTAGGGCAAGTAATAAATAGCTCATTGTGTGGTACTCGGATATTGAACCCAGGCTGTCAGCTTTCCAGCTGTAAAAGCTCAGCATTTGTAACTGTGAAATAAAACTGCTGAATAAAACACTGGTTTAACAGTGAAACAACTAAGAATGACAAATTGACACAGGTGTGTGTTGGACATGAAACAAATGCAACATTATGTCAGTAAAAAAGAAGTTGCTAGGAATTACCACTGTTCAGAAATAATGCTAAATCTGTATTTTAAAACAGACTGAACAATAGCCAAGGTGCAGAAACAGTTGTTCCTTGAAGCATTAGGGAAAAGTGATCTCTCTCTTCTTCCTTCCTCCCCCCCCTCCATGTGTGTGTGTGTGTTTATAAGTTTATAAAGACTTGTAGATAGAGAGATACAAGTAAAACCCAAAAAATTAGAATATTGTGCAAAAGTTCATTTATTTCAGTAATGCAAATCAAAAGGTGAACCTAATATATGAGATAGACTCATTACATGCAAAGCAAGATAGTTCAAGCTGTGATGTGTAATAATTGAGATGATTATGGCTTACAGCTCATAAAAACCCCAAATCCACAATCTCAGAAAATTAGAATATTGTGAAAAGGTTCAATATTCTAAGCTCAAAGTGTCCCACTCTAATCAGCTAATTAAGCATAGTATTGCAAAGGGTTCCTGAGCCTTTAATGTTTCTCAGTCTGGTTCAGTAGGAATCAAAATCATGGAAAGACTGCTGACCTGACAGTTGTGCAGAAAACCATCAATTGAACCCTCCATAAGGAGGGAAAGCCCAAAAGGTAATTGCAAAAGAAGTTGGAATGTTCCCAAGTGCTGTATCAAAGCACATGAACAGAAAGTTATGTGGAAAGGGAAAAGTGTGGCAGAAAAAGGTGCACAAGCAGCAGGGAATGAACGCACCTAGAGAGGATTGTACAGAAAAGGCCATTCAAAGTTGGGGACTTTTCACAAGGAGTGGATGAGGGCTGGATCAGGGCATCAAAAGCCACCACAACACAGACGGTATCCTGACATGGGCTTCAAATATTCCTCTTGTCAAGCCGCTCCTGAGTAACAAACAACATTAGAAGCGTCTACCTGGGCTAAGAAAAAGAGAACTGGTCTGTTGCTCCAGTGGTCCTTTTTCTGAGAGAGGCAACTTTTTGCATCTCATTTGGAAACCAAAGGACTCCAGAGTCTGGAGGAAGAAGGAGAGGGCACACTGCAAGAATGCTTGAAATCCAAGTTAAGTTTCCACAGTCTGTGTTGATTTGGGGAGCCATGTTCATCTGGTGTGTTGTGCCACTGTGCTTCATTAGTCCAGGGTAATGCAGCGCTGTCTCAGGAGATTTTTGGAGCACTTCATGCTTCCTCTCACAGACGATGCTTTAGGGGGACTGCTGACATCATTCCAGCAGGACTTGGCACCTGCCCACACGGCCAAAAGCACCAAAAGCCTGGTTCAATGACCGTGGGATTAACTAAGTGCTTGATTTGGCCAGCAAACTTGCCTGACCTGAACCCCATAGAGATCTATGGGGCATTGCCAAGAGAAGAGATGAGAGACATGAGACTGAACAATGCAAGAAGAGCTTGAGGCCGCTATTGAAACATCCTGGTCTCCATAACACCTCAGAGTGCCACAGGATGATAGCTTCCATGCCACGCCGCATTGAGGCAAGTAATTGCTGGCAAAAGGGGCCCCAAACCAAAGTACTGAGTACATATGCCATGCTCATACTTTTCAGAGGTCGATATTGTTCTAGTACAATCCTTGTTTTTATTGATTGCAATGTGATATTTTAATTTTTCTGAGATTGTAGATTTGGGGTTTTCATGAGCTGTAAGCCAGTAATCATCGCAATTAATGACACATCAACAGCTTGAACTATCTTGCTTTTCAGTAAGGAGTCCTGTCTCATGTATTAGTTAACCTTTTAAAGTTGCATTTCGAAATAAATGAGCCTTTTGGCACAATATTCTAATTTTTTTGAGTTTCACCTATAGATATAGATTATAGATTAATGCTGTTCAGCTTTCCTTCGGGTATTTCCCAGCATTGTAGTTGTGCTTTTTAAAGTTGTTGCAATGTTTCGCAGAATCTCATCTGCCATACTCAGGCTTCTCTGTGTTGGAAGCTTCTGTCTGTCGAGTCAGGCTATCCACAGCTGCTTTTCAGTTTTTAAATTTATTTAAGCTACATTTCATCTGGGGTGGCCTGGTTGGGATGTGTTTGGAGCTGGAGGTATCAGGGGGAGCCTGTTTGTGCCCAGGTATTTGGCTGGCTTGTGGTGTTAAAGTTGTAGCACGTTTCCAGCAGAAATCCCATCTGCCATCATCAAGTGCTCTCTGTATTGAGTTAGTTCCTGGTTTCTAAATTTGAGGCTGGGTCATTCATTGTAGAGAGCCTGGGTCCTGTGTTCATTCGGACTTGGAGTTTGGATTGATTGGTGTTTCTGGTTTCTTCTGTTCTGTTATTTGTGGCCTTTGAATTGGCTTGGCAACACTCTGTTTCTTGTGTTGGCAGGCTTTCAGTGCAGCTTGGCTCCGGTGTGCAAGGGACGGCTGCTCTTCATTAGCAAAGCTGGGTTTCACCTGGGTGCCTGGTGGGTGGGTGTTTAGAGGTCTGGAAGCTATCAGAGGGATCTGTTTTTGTTGCCCAGGTGTTTGCCTGCTTGTGGTGTGGAGATCTTTCTATTTGGAGAGTGAGGCTTCAAATGATTGACAGTATGCTGGATCATCTCTTCTATTCATTGCTTCAGGTCTTTTTTCAATTCTCATATGGCTTCTCGTGATAATTCCTGGCTAGGGTTTTGGTGCATTGCAAGTTGATGTTTTGTGAACCGTGGCGCTTTCAGTGTTGGACTAGTGAGGAGGTGTGTTCCAGCTTTTTTACTGCATTTTGTGTTCATCCAGGCGGGTACTTATCCTTCTATTGGTCTGTCAATGTATGTGGCCGGGCATGAAAGCACAGGGGACTTCGTATATGCCTTGGTTTTCCAGGTCAGTTTTATGTCTTTGGGGTTTTTTAAGGATGGCTGCTATTTTTTTGTCTGTTTTTTGAAGGCAGTCTTGATGGATGCCTGTGTGGATATCTTATGATTTATCTGTAGTACCTCTTAATGTAGGGCAGGACAGCTGTTTCCATAAGTCTGTTGTCTTCTAGGTCTCTGTTAATGTCTTGGTGTGTGTTTTGTGGATCAAGCTGGTGGATTTTTTGTTTTTTGTGGAGCCGTTGGCTGTCATACTTTAGTCAGGGTGCATCAGTTCACGTACTTTATGTGTGGTCTTGTCTGCCAGCATTTGGTTCTGGCAATTTAGTGTTTGTGGCACCGGAAGTTTATCTGTGCTGGGGTGGTGGTGAATTGGGCCATATGGAGGTAGTGGTTGGTGTGTGTTTTCTTCTGGTATATATGGTGTGTCCTAGGTGCCATTTGTTCTTGTTGTAAGATTAGGTAATCTAGGATGGTAGTTGTTTGTTTAATTTCCGTTTCCATGGTGAACACTTGATTTTGGGGTGTGTGCTGTTTAGGTGTGTTAGGAAATTGTTTAGGTTTCCTCTTTTCCATGGGCGCATCATCACAACATGTGTCATCGATGTTCTTAGCCAAGTTTTGGGTTTGTGGTGCAATTAGCTATCTCCAACACCAACAACCAGGCAAACCCTGAGCACAAACAGATCCCCCTGATAACTCCAGCTCAAACACACCCCAACTCAGACAACCCAGATGAAACCTAGCTTCCTAAAAACATTGGTAAGCCGTCTTTTACTTCGGGAGCCAAAGCTTGCATAAAAGCCTCCCAATATAGGAATACAATGTTGCCTCCAATCAACGACAAAAAGCCACAACGAGCAGACACAGAAGATATTAGAAACACCAACCAGGGCAGAACAGAGCAATCTCGCAAGACCAACTTAGAACAACAGACAAGACTCCCAACCAATCAGGATGAAGAAAAAACCATTCTGGCTCAAACTAGGCTAGCCTCAATTTAAACATCTGAAATGGCTGTGATAGCCTGACTCACAGATGAACTTAATACAGAAGCCTGATGATGGCAGAATGAGAATTCTGCCGAAACGTTTGCTACAACTATAAAAGCACAACTACAATGACGTGGATAAATCCCGAAGGAAGCTGAACAGCATACATGTAAGTACCGCGAATACTTAATGAAACAGATATATTGATATAGATATACATCAGAATGACAGAGTTAGAGGACCTTGGAAGTCTTCTTACTCCAGCCCTCTGCTCGGGCAGGGAAGTTTTTTTTTCAGGAGATAGGCAGCTGAGGCCAGAAGAGGCAAAAAAAAAAAACAACTGTAAGAAAAAAGATATGTCAGAACATTTTTTTTTAAAGTGAGCCACACTATTTGTTTATAATCTACATAAGTTTGTATGAATTGATATTTAGAATTTTTCTTCCATGTTCCAGAACTGGAATACCAAACATTTTAATATGTGTCTTCTTAAAAAACAATGCTTGCAGCACAAAGTAAATCCAATTACATTCCATGTTGTGTTAGAAATATAGAAAAATTCAGTTTTTAAAAATGGGTCTCTTGCAGCTTTTTGTAATGTTATGAATGGAGGTAATAAAGCTATAATCCAAGCCATTCAGAAAGCGCTCAAAGAATCAGTTCCAGTATATTGTTAAAAAGTATTTCAAAACAGAAAACCAAATAGATAAAGAATGAATAAAATGTGTTCCAAAAGACTCCTCAAATAAAATCTTTAGATATTACAAACAAGAGAATTTGGGGGGTTTGGCCACTTTCTTGGCATATTTCATAAGGATGCCCTACTTTTTGCTGGAAGAAAAACCCTTGTGTATAAATGAGATAACATGCATAACTGCTGTGTTTAGAAAACAGCAAAGTACCATGTTAAAAGTCTCTGTTTTAGTCAGCCCACCCACTGAGAAAAAAGTTGACATTTGAAAGCAGGATATAGTGAACAGTTTGTACCATTGTGCCCAGTAAATCTGACAGTTCCATACTGACATTTTACTTTAGTAGATATACTGAGAAGCTGAGCTTTGTCAACCCCATAAGGAATTTTATCAACTTTTGAATGCAATTTCTATTTCAGTTATGTTAAGGCAATTGGCCTATTTTAAAAAAAAGCTAAACATGCTCAAGGGAGTTTTTATTATATATTAATACATCACCAGATTTAACTGTTTTTGGACCTCCTACGGTAGTCATTGAACATCCTGTAAGTGATGTTTATAACTTGATGCAAATGACAAGAATTGAATGACGGGCTGAAAGACCTAGACTGAAACACTTTGGGTCTACAGTTGAGCTCCCATGTGCAAAATACTTGTCAGAGCAAGAGAGAAATGGCTCTGCAAAACAAATCTTTTCAGATTATAAATTCTGATAAGAAACACATGCTGTTCTTGTACTATCAACAGTATTCCTAATGGCAATCTTGGTGGTATAAGAGTCTTAAGTGTGTATACCTAAAACAAATAGAAGACCCAAATTAAAACTCAGATTACAACTAAGTCTGAACAATAAATCAGAATATATTTGATTTCTCATAGTAATACACTGACTTTGGCTAACATATTAGGATGAAAAACTGCAAGTCCTTCACCCTAAAGTAAAAGGCTCCCCTTAAAAGGTGTCAATCCCAAGAATGCTGCAGCTATGGCCTATTCACACTATGATCACTGCTCAGTTTCATTTCAAAATCCAGCCAATGACACTCAACATGAAAAAACCGGAATGGCCAATTTTATCCTTTTTTTTAAACTAACTACTTAAAAATTGCATTTTATTTTCCTACCTGACAAGATAGAAAATGCTGATTTTTGCTCATGCAGAAATAGAAATAAGTGTAATTTCTGACTCAAAAAAGTTGAATACAAACATTTTCTCTGACGCTTTTCAAGGATCTGGGATTACATTTCTTCCGTGATGGTTATAACTGTTTCCCAACACTATTAAGTTGATCAGTTTACAAGGACATAACTAAACAGATTTTTGGTACAATGAGGAGATTTTGACAACCATAGAAGGTTCGATATTTCTTCAGTATATTCTCCTCACATATAGTATGTGGTAATGTCAGTTTTATCAAGAGCCATGGTGGCACAGTGGTTAGAATGCAGTACTGCAGGCTACTTCTGCTGACTGTTGGCTGTCTGCAATGTGGCAGTTTGAATCTCACCAGGCTCAAAGTTGAATAAGCCTTCCATCCTTCTGAAGTGGGTAAAATGAGGAGCCAGATTGTTGGGGGCAATATGATCACTCTGTAAAGCACTTAGAGAGGACTGTAAAGCACTGTGAAGAGGTATATAAGTCTAAATGTTATTACTGTTACTATTGATGGCACTGCTTTTTTTCTTGTCTGATGTCCTGTTTCTTCAAAATGTCAGTAGAGCAGATCCATTCATGAACAACAATTAGTCAGAAAACCATATAATTTAATTAATTTCACAATACATGGAGAGCCTCAAGCACAGTTTCAACTGGGAAACTGAACACTCTAGATCAGGGGTGTCAAACTCATGGCCCGTGGCGGGATGCGTCACGTGCTAACCCCACCCCCATTTGGTTTATCAAAGGGGAAAAAAATCCCGATACATCACGTGATGCCGCCGTGATGCCGTGAGTTTGACACCCCTGTTCTAGACAAAGCTAAATCTAAAACTACTAGGGAAATCCTGGAAACTTGACACTTAGACAAATCAGCCATCAACGGACACATGAACATTTACATACCATTCAAAAGAGACATTACAAAAACTAAAAAAAGAAACAAAAAGACAAGGATATCACCTCACCAGCACCAATGCCCAGATAGGCAATGATTAACATCAGGATTAACATCAGATAAATAAGCAATAAGCAATACCCTAATCAAAGAACTACCAACTGAATCAAGCAGTAAATAACAGTCTAATCATGAACCTACTAAAGAGAAAACAACATCATTATTACTTCCAACAGGAAAAGCTACTGTATGTAAACAGAGAGGAAATCCCACTCTTTCAACACTGAATGTATAACCTAGTCAGGTTATGAAATGTCTGCAAGAGAACACCAAGGTGAGAGATCATGAAGGATTCCACTCTTCATTTCTTGTATGTAATTGCTATTTTAGTCAGGGATAGATCATATGCATTGTGTACAAAAGTTGCAGATTCTGTCCATGGCATTTGCACATATTTATGTATCCCCCCCCCCCANCCCCCCCCCCCCCCAATCTAACAACCTTGCTCCTGGTGCTATCTCTATAGTGCAATCTCTATAGATCCTGGCATTTCTCCAAAGCTATATGCCATAGTTCTTTGGTAGTAACCCCAATGGAAACAATAGAGACTGGAAATAGGTGGTGTGAGCCTGATCTAGATGAACCTATGGTCTCTATCCAGGCAAGCCTGCTAAGCCATATTCTAAGCATACTAAGAGGGCTAGAAGAACAGATGTCTTGAATAAGTCCTTTGCCCAAGAGCTCTGCTTGGAAAATAGTGCCCACAAAGGAAATAAACCAGTGGATATAAATTAGAGACCACTTTTTTTTTCAAATATATAGAAAGAAATAAAAGACTGGGTGTTAGAAATATCTTAAAAGGCATTTTATCCATGGATCCCCTCCAGTACCTCCATGATATCTTGTGTGAAGCAGTAAAGAGAGGGGAAAATGCAGCTGCTAAAAACAGCAATATTCCCTAAATGTTAGAAATGAAACATAGTAACTCTTATCCTGAATCTTCGTTAAATGTGGCCTTAAAAATATTTACTAAACTGCTAACCACAAGACTAAACAAAAGCATTACTACCATTGTAAATCAAGATCAAGGCAGTTTCATGCCAAGGCAGGAAGGCAGCTGATTAATTTAAGGAGAGTGCTACGTATATTAGAAGAGGTGAGAGATGATGGCGAACCTCCTGCTGCCTCTTTTTTAGAAGCTGAGCAGGCATCTTTCTCTGTGGGATCATTCACTGCTATCTACAGTAAGCATAGAATAAGTTTTGTTTAAGATTAGAACTCAGAAATCTAATTAAAACAATTTACTTTCACCCATTGGCCTTAATCCTTACGAATAGCTGACTGTCTTCTCCAGTTATTTTGCTAAGAGGCATTTATAAATATATTCTTTCCTTTTTATGGATCTGCTCAGCAAGATTTCTCAGGAGAAGCAAACATGGTCAGCATCAAGACAAGATTTGACACCCATAATGTTTTGTAGGCCACATCCGATTCTGTTTATAGAGGAAGATATATCTGTACTTAATTTACGTCAGCAATTTTGTCCCAGCAGAAGAAGGAAAACATTTTGTTTATAGGCCAATTTGTTTCTGAATAGTATTCTTTAGCAATGTTTGTCTGATAGTTACGATTAAAAAGGACAAGCTTTTGCTTAGCAAATCTTGTCCCCTCACATATGCTTTCAGGCTTTAAAGATAAAATCAAGGGTAAAACCATTATTGAAACCATAAAGTCTTGAGTACTGTTAGCCTCTGAGAAACAGGACATAATTCATATATTTCCACCTGAAATATTAAATAGGCTTATTTCTCAGTATGTTTTTTTAAGATGTAGAATTTCCTCACAAGTAAATATCTTTGGGATTCAATTTGCCAGGTAAAAATACAAAGTAGGAGTACACTGGTAAAAAGTTTGTAATGTCAGTAACTTGCTTGAAATTAAGAATGATGTTGGATTTATTGTTGAGTGTGAATAGATAATAATACATATAAATAGGGTCATAGCCATTTTATTTATTTGTTATTTATTGATTTGTAGCATTTATAAGACCACCCAACTTAAAGCATGTAACTCATACAACAAAAAGAAATACTAACAACAACAAAACCCCAAGCCCCAAACCATATGTTATTAAAGAAAATAACCAAATGTATAAAAAGAAAAACAGAATGGAATACTAAAATATCCAGAAAGGATTTCACTCAACTGAACAAAATGTCTAGGGCAGGACAAGCCAGGTCACAATTGTTCTTCCAAAGAGGAGGCATCATAAATTAGGAGGTAGATTGTTTAGCCGCTGAAAAAACATGCTTCCTGGGTCCCAAAATATGGCAAAGCTTAAAATAGGGGATGAATGTGGTGGGTTGATGTTCTTGGGAGCTGACAGCCTCACAAATAGCCTGGACCTAGGTCAAGGATGCAGGGGTGGGCTTCAAAAAATTTAGCAACCAGGTCTCTGCCTGGTTGCTGTGTGGGCAGGACCATGGTGGGTGTGGCCTGGTTGGCCTCTTGCACCACGGCAGGGTGAGGACATTTTTGCCCTCCATGGGCTCCAGAGGCTTTCTTTGAGCCTTTGGGAGGGCAAAAACGGCCTTCCCCTGGCTCCAGAGGCTCTCTGGAAGCCAGAAACGGGCCCATTTCTGGCCTTCCTGAACTTCCAGGTGGCCTGTTTTTCACCATCCCTGAGCCTCCATGTGTGCCCTGCACTTACTTGNATTTCTGGCCTTCCTGAACTTCCAGGTGGCCTGTTTTTCACCATCCCTGAGCCTCCATGTGTGCCCTGCACTTACTTGCACCCAAAACAGGCTGTGTGTGGACTCCTGGGAGGGGTCGGGTGGGGCAGGCATGGCCAGCCAGGAGTGGGATTTGAGGGGTTCTCCAAACTGCACAGAATCTTAGCTAGAGGCTCTCACAAGCTGCAGAGATCTCTGAATCATAGAGATATTCAATTGGTATCATGAGAATATTAGTGAGGCCATACCAATGGATGAGCTTACCCAGTGATTTCATGTAAATATTAAAAGGAAGGAGAGAGCCCACAAGACAAAGCAAGGGTTTAGGGCTTGAATACTTCCCCGCCATAAATATTGACTAAAACGTAAAAAAAATATTGATTAAGTAAAATGGTGTGCCCTATTCCCATCCTCTAGATTCTTCCAGGAGGATATCATGGTCAATGATAACAAAGGTGGCTGAGAAATCAAGGAAACCCAAAATGGACACGCTGTCCCCATCCTGACCTTAACACAACTTATTGACATGCACAATTAAAGTTGTATCAGTATTATGCTCAATATGAATCCTGACTGGAAAGAGTCCAGATAATTTGTTTCTTTGAGAACCCTCTGAAGCTGGAGGCTGATCCCCTTCTCAATAGCCTTTTTTCAAAAGAGAAGATTGGAAAATGCATGAAAGTTGTCCTGATCAGCTGGATCCAAGCAATGTCTCTTGAGGATGAGGTACATCACTTATTTCAGAGCCAGTTTGGTGTCTCTCAGGCTTTGTAGCCCACATGACTTTTTTCTTTCTTTTATTTTTTTTAATTAAAAAATGAATTTTTTGCTTTGCTTATATTTTATATAAAATAATTATTCTTGACCCATATACAGTAGGTGTCATAGGAATTATTGGAAAATAAAAACAGAGAGTAGTGCATTTCTGTATAGTGGAACCTTGGGTCAATCCATTCCAGGGCTACGGTCGCAACCTGATTTGGTTGTGACTGGAAGCACAATAATCTGAGCATGCACGGACACAAAAACAATTGGCACAGAAGGGAAAATGGGGTGGATTTTTTGTTCACCGCCTGATTTGGTCGCGAACAGAAGTGTTTGCGACCCGAAATTTCACTGTATTTGAAAAGGTTTATACAGGTGTTCCTCAACTAATGATCACAACCGAGACCAGAGTTTCGGTTGTTAAGTGAGGCAGTTAAGTGATTTGTACCTGAATTTATGACCTTTTTGCCATGGTAGTTAAGTGAATTACAGCAGTTGTTAAATGACTTGAGCAGTTGTTAAACAAATTCTGCTTCCTCCGTTGACTTTGCTTGATGGAAGACAGCTGGGAAGGTCTCAAAGGACAATCATATGACTCCAGGATGCTGCAACTTTTATAATACATGCTGGGCACAAAGTGCTGCAATGATTGTAAGTGTGTGGATCAGCTATAAATCCCTTTTTTCATGAGAGTGCCATTGTAACTTTGAATGATCACTAAATCACTAAAGAGCCATGGTGGTACTGCAGGCTACTTCTGCTGATTGCTGGCTGCCTGCAATTTGGCAGTTCAAATCTCACCAGGCACAGGGTTGACTCAGCCTTCCATCCTTCCCAGGTGGGTAAAATGAGAAGCCAGATTGTTGGGGGCAATGTGCTGACTCTGTAAACCACTTAGCAGAGGACTGTAAAGCAGGGGTCTTCAGCCTTGGCAACTTTAAGACTTGTGGACTTCAACTTCCAGAATTTCTCCTCGAGTCATGTTAGCTCAGGAATTCTGGGAGTTGAAGTCCACAAGTCTTAAACTTGTCAAGGTTAGAGACCTCTGCTGTAAAGCACTGTGAGGCAATATATAATATAAGTCTAAGCGCTATTGCTAAACAAATGGTTGTGATTCAAAGACTCCCTACACCTACTCAGAAAAAAACCAAAGATATGCTAGGTTAGTAGTGAACTTTCTGAAAAGCTGGAGCATGTGACAGGTGCAACTTTTCAGTTTGTTTTCAGCAAACTGGTCATACTGTCCTTGAGATTCTTCTCCCATGGGATTCTTCTCACATATTAAACATATCAACTTCCAAGATTCTAGAGATCCTGGACAAGATCACCCACATTCTTGCATAGTAATTCAATTTCCATTCCACTCTGATCAATTCATGATGGATCTTTTTTCCCTTTCCTTGTGGTATGTTTATGTATTCTCCTATATGAATAGAATAGAATATAATTCTTTATTGGCCAAGTGTGATTGGACATACAAAGAGTTTGTCTTGATGCAAATGTTCTCAGTGTACATAAAAGAAAAGATACATTCATCAAGAATCATCAGGTACAACACTTAATAATAGTCATAGGGAACAATAAGCAATCAAATCATGCTAGGAAACCATCCTAATTAGCATATCCTAACTGAGGCTATGTCTCAAAGTTTTTAAAGTTGAGACTAAGTGACAAATTACAGAAAAAGAGGATCCTCCATATCCAATATTTCCATTTAGCACTATTATTTTCCATCTTGGCTGAAGATCAGAGAAGTCAGTTTCCATTTCTCTCGGGAAAATAGTGAAAATTGTGCTCACCATGGAGAACAAGTCATGTCTAAGTATAGTCCCACTGATTTCAGAAGGCACTAACTGCAGTTAGTGTACCCTCTTTCCTGTCTATTTAAAGTAGGCATTGCTAGAGAAAAAGTAACAGAGGACAAATCGATAAGGATGATTGAGGGATCAGAAGTAAGTCCAATGAAGAAATAGAATATATGCATTACATCTTTTGCCTGTGTTTTGTTCAGAAAACACACGAGGTAGACCGGGTTCCAACAACAAAGGCTTTATTCTTAACTAGTCAGTAAGGAACGCCTGGATGGAAACTGAGGCCAGCCCTTGTTTATACCAGGCTGGGCCTAACCGGCTTGTAGCCAATTGGCAGTTGCTTGAATTTGCCGCCTTCAGCAGCTCTTGGATGTGGTTCTATGACCAATCCAATGCTTAGTTTTATTGACATATCAGTTTGCATATTTGGAGTCCACCCAATTTACATATAGAACACCCTCCCCCCTTAGTAATCAGTCCTACGTAAGGTGACTAGTCTCGAGCGTAGGTGGGGCTTTTCCGAACTCGGACTTGCGCGGTTCATTCTGTGAAGACTTCGACCGGTCGGATGGGGCTGCTGTGTCGTCCTTCTCTCCCTGGAACCGTCTGGAAGGTGAGTCAGCCATTTTACCGCTGCCTGAGTTTCTTAGCTGGCGGTTATCGCCGCTCCCCTCCCGTTTCCTCCGGGCAGGTCGAGCTGGCCTGGCTGGCCCTTCCGATGGGCTCTTCACAGGCAATTCTCTCAAACAGTGAGTGTCTTTATTTTGCTCTTTTTGTTCATATGTTTCAGTGGTTTTATTTTAATAGTTTCTTTAATTACTTCTCGCGATTTTCCCCCCCACCAACCTTGGTGGCAAAATTGTCGGTTTGTGTCGGCGAAATGGTTGTATGTCTGTGGTTCTTTCTATATTTCGGGATCGAAGCTGGTCTATGTGCCCTTTCCATTTCCCTTGCCATCACTACTGTTAACCGGTAGGATTTGGGGCCTTTATTTGGGTAATTTGTCCTGTATCATACCGGGTCCCGGTGAAGTTGTTAGCGTATACTAAATCGCCTATTTCGAATTGTCTAAATGTGTAGAGGAGTCGGGGGGGGAGGTTTCTGGAGTAAAATTTGGGTGTAACCTATCAAGGTGTATCTTAATTTTCGCCCCATGAGTAATTTACTGCTGGGGGTTACATTTGTGTAGTCGTGGTACGTGGGAGTTATGTGCTGGAGTGTGACAATCTGTTTATTTTTTTGTTGTGAGCATCTTCCGGCCTCCATTCTGTCTAACGCCCTCTTTGGTAAAACC